>JAHIAM010007320.1:0-38627 GCA_021605205.1 Aegilops longissima | reverse complement strand
TATTATGAGGTATATATCATTTTCGTTATTTATACATGTGATTGCACTTTGATATATACGTTGATGTCTTGTGGTGCCAAGATATGATCCGGGATGGACAAATACGAGGCTTGACCGTCGAGGTCGGGTCGCCATGAAATGGTATCGAGCACATGTTGTGAGGACGTGACCCTAGAAATCGGAAAGCCCCTAGGACAGGATATCTCAAAGACTTTATTTTCAAAAAGACTCTTACTTCTCATCTTTTCTGATTTTATCAAGTAGTTCCTCTGACCTCAAATAGTTAGAATATACACCTTTCCCTTTGGACCACACGGAGGATCAACTGAAGCCGCTCCAAGAAGTAAAGATATCGGACAACTGATGGCCATTTCAGAGTAAAGAGGATTTCACCATGCGTTGGAAGAATTGCAGCTGCAACAATTGAAGACTCCAAGACTTGAAGAATTTGAAGTTCTGAAGAATTATTTGACCTTTAGAGACCAAACCCCTGTTATACACCTACGTTAGATGCGATGATTTGTGAGCTGTCATTTGTTTGATGTTTTCCGACAGCCCCAAAATAAAACCTGTTTCTTCAAAACTATTGTTTGTATTGTGTGTATATCCCTCCCCACCTCTCTCATCTCACCCTAAAACCCTTGAACCCCATAGATGATGAATGAAGTTGGACTGATATTCTCGGATCAAGACTCAGCCAGGCAGGGGCTATGGATGCGAACATGGAAAATCACTTGGGAGCAATTTGGTTTCAAGGAAGTATGAGGTTCAATATGCTCTTCAATACTTTACAGAAAGTGTTGCAACCTGGTGGAACATGCATCAAGCCATACAGGGATTTAATGGAGCAAAAACTTGGGAGGAATTCAAGAAGACACTGTTGAAATCACGCCTTATCCGAAGCACAATGATGCACCAAGAAGTAAACCTTGTGCTGCAAGATTTGGAGAAATAGGACACACCGTGAGGAACACAAAGATGGATGCCCTCATTGTGAGGAGAAACACCCACTGAGGAATGCCCAACTAGCTGTGTGACTTGCTTCTCGTGTGAAGGAACCACCCACTACCCGGTCAGTGTCACATTTACTCCACGGTGCAACAAACTATTCCGAACCAGGAAGATGGAATGAAAGAAGCCCTCAAGGAAGATCTAGAAGAACCAGATGACTGAAAGTGTTGAAGACCTGGATGGAGAAGGTCTCAACAGATTTTACTCCAATGCCGCTATTCATGTGGAGAAGAAGGACATTTTCACATGATTGCACCAAGGAAAGAAAGGAGTATCCGGATATTTCCGACAGCGAAGTGAAGTTTGACCCCGGGAGATAGAAACTCGATCATTACAGAGAAATCCAGGAAGAGAAAAGGAAGGCAACCCGAGAGCAACACAATTTTTGCAGAGAAGGACTTGAGTCATATCACCTGTTACAGGTGAAGGATTTAGGTCATTACGCTAGTAAATGCCGTAAAAGAAGCCAAGAATCCAAGGAGCCCGCATAATCACAAAGAAGCCCCGAGACATGTCGGAAGTCATTTGTTTTGCTGCAAGGAGGCAGGACATTATGCTATTAAATGTCCCGACAAGATGAAAGCTGGAGTTGAGTAGTTGGAATTTTGATATGGATAATAAGAGTAGTAGAAAGCAATTTCCTTTTCATGAGCTCAATGAGTTGAGTTATGTAATAGATTTCTCAGAGTTTGTAATAGTTCATGACTCAATAAAGTTGTAATGTCACATGCTGAAAAGCTTTAAGGAGTTGCCATGTTTTATCTTGGAAAATAATATTTTTGATGAACATGGAAGAAAGTGAGTTGTGATGCATAAACAGGAAATTGGAAATTGAGTTTGAAGTTCTGTTTGGATGATATGAATGTATGCCCCAGGAGATAAGTACCTTAATTCTGAGCATCATTTCTGTCCCACAACTGCAGATGACGACCCTTTACGAGTCTTCCTTAAAGGTCCGGAAACCATCATGACCCTGACAAGTGATCATGATTACCCGAAGATCCTGAAGGACATGATGAAGCATATTCACCTTGAAGGAGATGCAGTCTACAAAGGCTACCCTTCATGCAAAAGGAGTGGAACTTTGGTATGTGAGGTACACCTCCACCATTTGAAAGGAGTTTGCCCAAAGATGATGGGGCAGTACTTTTCATTTCACGTGTGCCACAAGCAACTTTCTTCGATGCTGTTCGTGAAGCAGCCATGGAAGCCATACGCCAGATCGAGAAATACTTGAAGCAAGACCGTTATACTCAGAATACCTAAGCGAAGTGCATCGAGATGATGGAGGTGAAGCTCAAGGCCACCATAATGAAACGAAGATTGAAGAATTCAAGGCACATGTCGCACAATTCCATGGGATGAAGAATCCTCAAGGAGGAAAATGAATAAAGTTGGAAGTAATGTCACCATACCGAACCATGTGGGTGGCAGCATTTGTAATAAACTTTTTGGAATATGGATTCACGAAAAATGGTTAAGGATGTAATAAAAGATTGATATGAAAATAATGAGATTTATGGATAAGCTAGTGCAATTTTTCTTTGGTGTCATAGTACTCCGTAAAGCCAGAGGATCAATGAAGAAAGAAATGTGTTATTCATGACGGTTCATAGAAGGAAGCTGGACAAAATAAGTTGAAATTTTGCTTTTGATATGATGGTATGAAGAAACAGAGTACTGCTGGATTTAAAGGAGGTGTAACAAGAGGGTTACTCCAAGGACGAGTTAAAGCTGCACTAGTGTTGAAGTGGGCCATAACCCACAGGCCCAGGATTTTGAAAAGGAACTGATATAACCTTGATAAAGGAATAAATTGAAGGAATCAGCAGTCCAATCAGCATACGTTTCGTAGGAGATTACGCAAAAACCTAAGAGTGATGAAGTAACGATAGATGTTTTGTTTGGCTTGCAGAAACCATGGATTTACTCGAAAACAGTTCGAGAACAAGAGAAGTTCTGCAATGCTTGTGAGTATGCCCAAGTGTTAGAATACGTGATTCACTGTTTACGTATGTGGTAATGATTCAAGTACGGGATGGATTGGCCCCCATACCGAAGACTTCTATCATGAACTATCATATGTTGATGGAAAATCAGAGAGACTTGAAAACCTTTGAAGAGTGTCGACTCTATAAGCCCTAAAACCATAGAATGGTAGGACGATGGAACCCCTTTACAGGCAACCATTGCCAATCGTAGGTTATACGGTGAGGTTCAACCCAGACCCGTTTTCTGCAGGAGAAACCATAAATTGTAGACCACCATGAGTGTTTCGATAGTTGTTTAGAATGGACACAGACCCATCAGCTAAGAAGATCCAGTCTTGGACGAACTTCAACTTTGACGAACCGACCCAAGCTTTTGAGGAAAACTCTATGCTTCTGACAGAAGAGCTTTAATGAAGGAGCTATTATAAGATATGTGAAGAGACATACATTGTCAGCCCTCCGAGGAAATATCTGAGTTTATTGGAACCATGACCTTGTTTTTAAGTGTGGTAGCACCCTGACCTTCGACCAAGACATTTGCTAGAAGACCCCAACCCCTAACCTTTTCTTGTTAGTCTTCAATCTCGAGGACGAGATTCATTTTAAGTGTGGTAGGTTTGTAACATCCCAAATTTTGGAATGTTAATATAATTAATTGAATTGTTTGTTTGTTTGCTTGAGTGAATTAAACTTGAGTGAAATTTGAACCTTTTCAAAACTTTTGAAAGAGAGGAATAAAATGATTTTCCCTTCTCCGTAAATTCAAATTCATCCTATTAAAATCAATGAGAGAAGATGACATGACTTCTTCAACTATAAAGAATTTGAACGGAGTTTTGCAATTTATTTCTTTCAAATATTTGCACTTGTTTCTCTATTTTTCTTCCCGAGAAATACCCGAAAATAAATTCTTGCAAGCAAGAAAGAGCGGAGGAAAATGACCCTCCAAAATCAGGGGCATTTTGAAAATATTTGAGCCAAGAAAACCAAAGTTTTTATTTAAAATTATTTGCAAAAAGAAATAAAGCCTTTAGGGATTTTCTGAAAACATTTTTTAGGTTTTTATTTTGGCCGTGGAATAATGCTCATCATCTACATTTTATTTTTCTAATAATTTTAGTATATAAAAACTCTTTATTCAATTGATTTGATTTCCTTTTTATTGTTTTAGTTTCTAATTTTAAAAATAGGAATGGAATCGTTTTGACCGATAAAGATCTTCGTAGAATATGTAGGAGCCAATATGAGCATCGAGGTTCCGCTATTGGTTATTGACCGGAAGCGTGTTTCGGTCATGTCTACATAGTTCTCGAACCGTAGGGTCCCTTGCAACAAGGTTTCGATGGCAGTTTTATTATGAGTTTATGATTTTTGATGTACGAAGGAGTTCGAGTCCCGGATGAGATCTGGGACAAGGCGAGAGTCTCGAAATGGTCGAGGCGTAAAGATCGATATATTGGACGACTATATTTGAACTTGGAAAGGTTCTGAGTGATTCGGGTATTTTTGGAGTCTTTGGAGATTACGGGAATTATTTGGGGAGTATATGGGCCTTATTGGGCCATGCAGGAATAGAGAGAGAGGCCAAAGGAAGGAGGCCTCGCCCCCTCTGGTCCAAATTGGACAAGGGTGCAGCCCCTTTCCTTCTCCTCTCCTCCTCTTTCCTTCTCTCCTACTCCAACAAGGAAAGGAGAATCCTACTCCGGTGGGAGTAGGACTCCCCCTGGCGGCGCCCTCCTCCTTGGCGGCCGCCTCCCCTTGCACCTTTATATCTCGAGGGCAGGGCACCTGATAGACACAACAACAATTGATCCTTGAGATCTCTTAGCCGTGTCTGGTGCCCCCCTCCACCATAGTCCTCATATATTGTAGCGGTGCTTAGGCGAAGCCCTGCGGCAGTAGAACATCAAGATCGTCCTGCCGCGTCGTCTTGTGGAACTCTTCCCGACACTTTGCTGGATGGAGTCCGGGGCGTCATCGAGCTGAGCGTGTGCTAGAACTTCGGAGGTGCCGTGGTTTGATGCTTGATCGGATTGGTCATTGAAGACATCGACTACATCAACCGTGTTGTTATAACGCTTCCGCTTTGGTCTACGGTATGTGGACAACACTCTCCCCTCTGTTGCTATACATCACCATGATTTTTGCGTGTGCGTAGGATTTTTTGAAATTACTACGTTTCCCCAACAGTGGCATCCGAGCCTGGTTTTATGCGTAGATGTTATATGCAGGTAGAACACAAGTGAGTTGTGGGCGATACAAGTCATCTTGCTTACCAGCATGTCATACTTTGGTTCGTTGGTATTGTTGGATGAAGCGTCCGGACCGAGCATTACAGCGTAGCTTTAACACGCGGGACAGTTCTCTCGGCGTGCTTTGCACAGAGGTGGCTAGCGGTGTCAGTTTCTCAACTTTAGTTGAACCAAGTGTGGCTCGCCCGTCCTTCGAAGGTTAAAACATCACTAACTTGACGAACTATCGTTGTGGTTTTGATGCGTGAAGTAGAACGGTTCTTGCTAAGCCCGTAGCAGCCACGTAAAACTTGCAACAACAAAGTAGAAGGCGTCTAACTTGTTTTTGCAGGGCATGTTGTGATGTGATATGGTCAAGGCGTGATGCTATATTTTATTGTATGAGATGATCATGTTTTGTAACGAGTTATCGCATGGCTGGCGAGAGAGCCATATGGTTGTCGCTTTATTGTATGCAATGCAATCGCCCTATAATGCTTTACTTTATCACTAAGCGGTAGCGATAGTCGTAGAAGCAATAGGTGGCGAAACGACAATGATGCTATGATGGAGATCAAGGTGTCGCGCCAGTGACGATGGTGATCACGACAGTGCTTCGGAGATGGAGATCACAAGCACAAGATGATGATGGCCATATCATATCACTTATATTGATTGCATGTGATGTTTATCCTTTATGCATCTTATTTTGCTTTGATTGACGGTAGCATTTTAAGATGATCTCTCACTAATTATCAAGTGTTCTCCCTGGTATGCACCGTTCTGCGAAAGTTCTTCGTCTTTGAGACACCACGTGATGATCGGGTGTGATAGGCTCTACGTTCAAATACAGCGGGTGCAAAACAGTTGCACAGCGGAATACTTAGGTTAAACTTGCGAGCCTAGCATATCTGAGATATGGCCTTGGAACACAGAGACCGAAAGGTTGGCGTGAATCATATAGTAGATATGATCAACATAGTGATGTTCACCATTGAAAACTAATCCATCTCACGTGATGATCGGACATGGTTTAGTTGATTTGGATCACGTGATCACTTAGATGACTAGAGAGATGTACGTCTAAGTGGGAGTTCTTAAGTAATATGATTAATTGAACTTAAATTTATCATGAACTTAGTCCAGGTAGTATTTTGTAAATTATTTTGTAGATCAATAGCTTGCGTTGTTGCTTTCATATGTTTATTTTGATATGTTCCTAGAAAATTGTGTTGAAAGATGTTAGTAGAAATGATCTGGATTGGATCCGTGATCAAGAGGTTTATCCTCATTGCTGCCTGGAAGAATTATGTCCTTAATGCACCGCTAGGTAACGGTCGATCGTCTCAACTTATCTATATTTTTTATTGCTCCATGCTACTTTATCTACTGTTTTAGGCAATATTGGGCTTTATTATCCACTTTTATATTATTTTGGGACTAACCTATTAACGGAGGCCCAGCCCGAGTTCTTGTTTTATGCCCATTTCGATGTTTGAGGAAAGGAATATCGGAATGAGTCAAAGCGGAACAAAATCAACTGGAGAAGTTATTTTTGGAAGGAAACCCACCGATGGACTTGGACTCCACGTCCGGAAGATCACGGGAGGTGCTCACGAGGTGGGGCGCCCACCCAGCGCGCCCGCCTCGTGGGGCCCCGTAGCTCCACCGAGGCGTACTCCTTTCACCCATATATACCTCGTACCCTAAAACTTCCAGAGCAGAAGATAGATCAGGAGTTTCGCCGTCATGAAGCCTCCGGAACCACCAAAACCAATCGGGACCCCTTTCCGGTACCACTTGAAGGGGATCCATCTCAGTGGCCATCTTCATCATCTCGGCGCTCTCCATGACAGGAGGAGTAGTTCACCCTCGGGGCTGAGGGTATGTACCAGTAGCTATGTGTTTGATCTCTCTCTCTCTCTCTCTCTCTCTCTCTCTCTCTCTCTCTCTCGTGTTCCAATCTATGGCACAATCTTGATGTATCGAGCTTTGCTATTGTAGTTGGATCTTATGATGTTTCTCCCCTCTACTCTCTTGTGATGAATTGAGTTTCCCCTTTGAAGTTATCTTATCGGATTGAGTCTTTTATGAACACTTGATGTATGTCTTGGTGATAAACTTGCGGGTTTCGTTACATTGGGAACCTATGAATAAGGGTTGGCACCGTTCTTGATTCTCCGTGAAACTTTGGGGCACTCTTTGAAGTACTTTTATGTTGGTTGGGTAAATCTGAGATTATGCGATGCATATCGTTATAATCATGCCCACGGATACTTGAGGTGACAATGGAGTATTTAGGTGACATTAGGGTTTTGGTTGATTTGTATCTTAAGGTGCTATTCTAGTACGAACTCTTTTATAGATTGATCCGAAAGAATAGCTTTGTGGTGGTTTCGTACCCGACCATAATCTCTACGTTTGTTCTCCGCTATTAGTTGCTTCGGAGTGACTCTTTGTTGCATGTTGAGGGCTTGTTATATGATCTATCTATGTTATTATTGAGAGAACTTGCACTAGTGAAAGTATGAACCCTAGGCCTTGTTTCCTATCATTTCAATACCGTTTACGCTCACGTTTATCACTTGTTACCTTGCTGTTTTTATTATTTCAGATTACAAAAACCTATATCTACTATCTATTTTGCACTTGTATCACCATCTCTTCGCGAACTAGTGCACCTATACAATTTGCCATTGTATTGGGTGTGTTGGACACACAAGAGACCCTTTGTTATTTGGTTGCAGGTTGCTTGAGAGAGACCATCTTCATCCCTCGCCTCACGGTTGATAAACCTTAGGTCATCCACTTGAGGAAATTTGCTACTGTCCTACAAACCTGTGCACTTACGGGCCCAACAACGTCTACAAGAAGAAGGTTGTGTAGTAGACATCAAGCTCTTTTACGGCGTGTTCTTAGGGAGGTTAGGTAAGTGAAGGTATATCTTTAGATCTTGCAATCGAATCTTTTTGTTTCTTGTTTTAGCACTAGTCTAGTTTATAAAAGAAAATTACGAAAAAAATGGAATTAAGTTTGTCTCATACGCTTCGTCTTTTTAATATCTTTCGCGAGTATGATGGAAAAGAAAATTGTGCCAAAGTGCTAGAAGAAGAATTACATAGAATGCTTGGCATGAAATATGTGAATTATGAGCATGATTGCAATGTTGTTAGTATGAATTCCTTGAATATCCATGATGCTAATGATATGCAAAGCCACAAGCTTGGGGAAGCTATGTTTGATGAATATGATATTTTTGTCCCCAAGCTTTGATGAACAAATTTACTATGATGAAAGCATGCCTACTATCTATGATGATTATTGTGATGACACGTATGCTTTAAGAATAATGATAACCATGAAACTTGTCTTCTTGATCTTAATTTTCAATCATATGATAGTTATTTTGTTGAGTTTGCTCCACTATTCGAATGAGAACAATTTTGCTTGTGTGGAGGTAATAAAATTTCTATGCTAGTAGATCATGAAAAGAATGCTTTAGGTGCTGGTTATATTGTTGAATTCATTCATGATGCTACTGAAAATTATTATGAGAGAGAACATATGCTTGTAGGAATTGCAATAATATCAAGTTTCCTCTCTATGTGCTTAAAGTTTTGAAGTTATGCTTGTTTTACCTTCCTATGCAAGTTGATTCTTGTTCCCATAAGTTGTTTGTTCACAAAATCCTATGCATAGGAAGTGGGCTAGACTTAAATGTTCTAGTCATATTCTTCATGATGCTCTCTTTGTGTTTCAATTCTTATCTTTTGTGAGCGTCATTGAAATCATCATGCCTAGCTAGAGGCGTTAAATGATAGCGCTTGTTGAGAGGCAACTCAATTTTATTTTAATTTCTTGCTTCTTGGTTCTGTTTAGGAATAAATAATCCATCTATCCTCTGATTAGATGTGGTTTTATCTTTTAATTAGTGCTGCGCCAAGTTAAACCTATTAGATCTTCTTGGGTGATAGTTATTTGATCTTGCTGTAATTTCCAGAATCTGTGCGCTCAGTGCCCTAATTGTTAAAAATCACCAGAACGTGATAAAATACTGATTCAATTGCTTATGATCAATAAACAAATTTTCCAGGTCTTATAATTTTGGTAGAATTTTTGAGTTCCAGAAGTTTGCGTTAGTTACAGATTACTACAGACTGTTCTGTTTTTGACAGATTTTGTTTTCGTGTGTTGTTTGCTTATTTTGATGAATCTATGGCTAGTAAAATAGTTTATAATCCATAGAAGTTGGAATACAGTAGGTTTAACACCAATACAAATAAAGCATGAGTTCATTACAGTACCTTGAAGTGGTCTTTTGTTTTTTATTAGCTGACGGAGCTCACGAGTTTTCTGTTAATTTTTGTGTTGTGAAGTTTTCAAGTTTTGGGTAAAGATTCAATGGACTATGGAATAAGGAGTGGCAAGAGCCTAAGATTGGGGATGCCCAAGGCACCCCAAGGTAATATTCAAGGACAACCAAGAGCCTAAGCTTGGGGATGCGGAAGGCATCCCCTCTTTAAATCTTCGTTCATCGGTAACTTTACTTGGAGCTATATTTTATTCATACATGATACATGTGTTTTTGCTTGGGCGTCATTTTATTTTCTTTAGTTTTTCTTGCTGTTAGTTATAATAATTTTTGCATCTTTAGTTTCAATAAAAAAAGTCAAGGATAGCCTTTGCCATGCTTATTTTGCTAGTATACATGTTGCTGTTTGAAAACAGAAAGTTTACCACTGTTGCAAAATTCTCTAGAAAAGTCAGAGAGTGGTATATTGTTGAATATTTTTGCATACTGAGCTCTGATAAATTTATTACAGTGGGAATTTTAGTTCATAATTTTTGGAGTCAGGGAAGTATTGATACTCTTGCATTCTTTACAGACCGTACTGTTTTGGCAGATTGCTGTTATGTTTGCATTGTTTGCATATGTTTGCTTGTTTAATGATTCTATTTAAGGATAGGAGTATTAAATATGCAGAGGCATTTAGTATGCAATGTTGAATAATAATTTAAGTGATTTTTTACAGTAGAAAATGATAAGGTTTTGCATTGGTTTATACTAACCTATCTCACGAGTTCTTGTTGAGTTTATTGTGAATGAAGCTTTTGATAAAATAGAAACCATGATATGAGAGGAATTAAGGAGACACAAATTTCAATCTTGGGGATTCCCAAGTCACCCAAAGATAATATTTCAATAAGTCTCAAGCATCTAAGCTTGGGATGCCTGATAGGCATCCACCTTTCTTCTTCAACAACTATCGATTAGTATCGGTTGAGCCTAAGTTTTTGCTTCTTCCATGAGTTGTGCTATCCTTGAAATGTCATTTTATTTAGCTTTGCTTGCTGTTTGAATAAATTATCAAGATCTGAAATTATTAAATGGGAGAGTCTTCACATAGTTGCATAATTATTCGACTACTCATTGATCTTCACTTATATCTTTTGGAGTAGTTTGTTGTTTGCTCTAGTGCTTCACTTATATCTTTTATAGCACTGTGGTGGATTTATTTTGAAGAAATAGATGAACTCTCATACTTCACTTATATTATTTTGAGAGTCTTAAATAGCATGGTAATTTTCTTAAATAATCATAATATGCTAAGCATACAAGATTTGTAGAATTCTTATGAGTGTGTTGAATACTAAGAAAAGTTTGATACTTGATAATTGTTTTGAGATATGGAGGTAGTGATATTAAAGTCGTGCTAATTGGGTGATTATGAATTTAAAGAATGCTTGTGCTGAAGTTAGCAAGTCCCGTAGCATGCACGTATTATTAAAATTGTGTAACAAATTTGAAACATGAAGTGTACTGGCTTGTTCATCCTTATGAGTGGCGGTCGGGGACGGCGATGGTCTTTTCCTACCAATCTATCCCCTAGGGGCATCGCGTACTGATTTTGATGACTTCTAAATTTTTGCAATAATTATATGAGTTCTTTTGACTAATTTTGAGTCCATGGATTATCGCCTCTCACCTTTCCGCTTTGCTAGCCTCTTGATACCATGCATTGCCCTTTCTCACCTTGAGAGTTGGTGCAAACTTAGCGGTGCATCAAACCCCGTGATACGATCGCTCTATCACACATAACCTCCTTATATCTTCCTCAAAACAGCCACCATGCCTACCTATTATGGCATTTCCATAGCCATTCGAGATATATTGCCATGCAACTTTCCACCTTCCATTCATCATCATCATGACATACCTTACTTTTGTGATCATGCCATTGACATAATCATGTAGTTGACATCGTATTGTGGCAAAGCCACCATGCATTATTTTTCATACATGTCACTCTTGATTCATTGCACCATCGATACACCGGAAGCATTCATATAGAATGATATCTTGTTCTAGGTTTGAGTTGTAATCCTTATATTGTAATCAATAGAAGTGTGATGATCATCATTCAATAGAGCATTGTCCCAAAAAAAAGAAGAAAGGCCAAACAAAAAAAAGGCAGGGGCTATGCTACTATCTATTTTCCACACTTGTGCTTCAAAGTAGCACCTTGTTATTCATGTAGTGAGTCTCATATATTGTGCTTCAAAGTAGCACCATGTTTTTCATATAGTGAGTCTCATAAGTTGTCTTTCATACTAGTGGGAATTTTCATTATAGAACTTGGCTTGTATATTCTCAGATGGGCTTCCTCAAAATGCCCTAGGTCTTCATGAGCAAGCAAATTGGATGCATACCCACTAGTTTTCTTTTATTGAGCATTCATAGCTCTAGTGCATCCGTTGCATGGCAATCCCTACTCCTCATGTTGACATCAATTGATGGGCATCTCCATGGCCCGTTGATTATCCTCTCTTCAATGTGAGACTTTCTCCTTTTTGTCTTCTCTCACAATCCCCATCATCATATTCTATTCCACCCATAGTGCTATATCCATGGCTCACGCTCATGTATTGCGTGAAGGTTGAAAAAGTTTGAGATTATTTAAGTATGAAACAATTGCTTGGCTTGTCATCGGGGTATAGAAGTTGGGAACATCTTTGTGTGTGAAAAATGAAGCATAGCCGAACTATATGATTTTGTAGGATGAACTTTCTTTTGCCATGCTATTTTGAGAAGACATGATTACTTTGATTAGTATGCTTGGAGTATTATTATTTCAATGTCAATATGAACTTTTGTCTTGAATCTTTCGGATCTGAATATTCATATCACAAGTAAGAATAATTACATTGAAATTATGCCAAAGTATCCTCCGCATCAAAATTATCTTTTTATCATTTACCTACTCGAGGATGAGCAGGAATTAAGCTTGGGGATGCTTGATCGTCTCCAACGTATCTATAATTTTGATTGCTCCATGCTACTTTATCTACTGTTTTTTAGGCAATATTGGGCTTTATTATCCACTTTTATATTATTTTGGGGACTAACCTATTAACCGGAGGCCCAGCCAGATTTGCTTTTATGCCTATTGAGTGTTTGAGGAAAAGGAATATCGAATGAGAGTCAAAGCGGACGAAATCAACTGGAAGTTTTTTTGGAAGAGAAACCCACTTGATGGACTTGGACCCCGTCGGAAGAGACGAAGATCTCACGAGGGAGGGGATCCATCTCGGTGGCCATCTTCATCATCCCTGCGCTCTCCATGGCGAGGAGGAGTAGTTCACCCTCGGGGCTGAGGGTATGTACCAGTAGCTGTGTTTGATCTCTCTCTCTCTCTCTCTCTCTCTCTCTCTCTCTCTCTCTCTCTCTCTCTTCGTTCTCTAGTGTTCCAATCTAGCACAATCTTGATGTATCCGAGCTTTGCTATTGTAGTTGGATCTTATGATGTTTCTCCCCCTCTCTCTTGTGATGAATTGAGTTTCCTCTTTGAAGTTATCTTATCGGATTGAGTCTTTTATGAACACTTGATGTATGTCTTGGTGATCAACTTGCGGGTTTCGTGACATTGGGAACCTATGCATAGCAGTTGGCACCGTTCTTGATTCTCCGGTAGAAACTTTGGGGCACTCTTTGAAGTACTTCTATGTTGGTTGGATAAATCTGAGATTGTGTGATGCATATCGTATAATATCATACCCGGATACTTGAGGTGACAATGGAGTATCTAGGTGACATTAGGGTTTTGGTTGATTTGTATCTTAAGGTGTTATTCTAGTCTGAACTCTTTTATAGATTGATCGAAAGAATAGCTTTGTGGTGGTTTCATACCGACATAATTTCTACGTTTGTTCTCCGCTATTAGTGGCCAGGAGTGACTCTTTGTTGCATGTTGAGGGCATGTTATATGATCTATCTATGTTATTATTGAGAGAACTTGCACTAGTGAAAGTATGAACCCTAGGCCTTGTTTCCTATCATTGCAATACCGTTTACGCTCATGTTTATCACTTGTTACCTTGCTGTTTTATTATTTCAGATTACAAAAGCCTATATCTACTATCTATTTTGCACTTGTATCACCATCTCTTCGCGAACTAGTGCACCTATACAATTTCCCATTGTATTGGGTGTGTTAGGGACACAAGAGACTCTTTGTTATTTGGTTGCGGGTTGCTTGAGAGAGACCATCTTCATCCTATGCCTCCACGGATTGATAAACCTTAGGTCATCCACTTGAGGAAATTTGCTACTGTCCTACAAACTGTGCACTTGCAGGCCCAACAACGTCTACAAGAAGAAGGTTGTGTAGTAGACATCATGAACCTATTACTGACAGATCGTGAGCGTTATGAGCGTTGGCTAGCTCAATGATGACTACTTGATAGTTTAGTGCACCATGCTTAATGGCTTAGAATCGAAACTTCAAAGATGTTTTAACATCATGGACCATATGAGGTGTTCCAGGAATTGAAGTTAATATTTCAAGCAAATACCGAGTTGAGAGATATGAAGTCTCCAACAAGTTCTATAGCTAAAAGATGGAGGAGAATCGCTCAACTAGTGAGCATGTGCTCAGATTATCTGGGTACTACAATCGCTTGAATCAAGTGGGAGTTAATCTTCCGAGATAAGATAGTGATTGACGAGTTCTCTAGTCCCCATCACCAAGTTACTAGAACTTCGTGATGAACTATAGTATGCAAGGGATGGCCAACGATTCCCGAGCTCTCCGTGATGTTGAAATCGACGAAGGAGAAATCAGAAAAGAGCATCAAGTGTTGATGATTGACAAGACCACTAGTTTCAAGAAAGGGCAAAGGAAAGAAAGGGAACTTCAAGTATAATGACAAGCAAGTTGTCACTCGTGAAGAAGCCCAAAGCTGGACCAAAGCCTGAAGCTGAGTGCTTACCTTTGCAAAGGAAATGGTCATTGGGCGGAAATACCCTGAATATTTGGTGGATAAGAAGGATGGCAAAGTAAACAAGGGTATATTTGATATCAGAGTTATTGATGTGTGCCTTATTAGTGTTTATAGTAGTAGCTAAGTATTTGATACTTGTTAGGTTGCTAAGATTAGTAACTTCGAAACAGGAGTTATAGGAGTTACCGAATAAGCAGAAACTAGTTGAAGGGGAAGTGACATGAGTGTTGGAAGTATTTCCAAGATTGATATGATCATCATCACACACTCCCTATATTTTCGAGATTAGTGTTCAACCTAAATAAATGTTATTTGGTGTTTGCGTTGAGCATAAATATGATAAGATCATGTTTATTGCGTCACGATTATTCATCTAAGATAGAGAATAAATTGTTATTCTGTTTACATGAATAAAACCTTCTATGGTCATACACCCAATGGTGATGGTTTATTGAATCTTGATCATAGTGATACATATTCATAATGTTGATGCCAAAAGATGCAAAGTTAATAATGATAGTGCAATTTATTTGTGTACACCCGTTTGGGTCATATCGGTGTAAAGCGCATGAAGAAACTCCATAAAGATGGATTTTCGGAATCACTTGGTTATGAATCATTTGATGCTTGCGAACCGTGCCTTTTGGGCAAGATGACTAAAACTCCGTTCTCGGAACAATGAGTGTTGATGTATGCGGTCCAATGAGTGTTGATGCTGCGTGGCGGGTATCGTTATTTTCGACCTTCACAAATGATTTGAGCGGATATCGTATATCTACTTAATGAAGCACAAATGCGAAACATTTGAAAAGTTCAAGAATTTCAGAGAAGAAGTGGAGAATCATCGTAACAAGAAAATAAAGTTTCTACAATCTGATCGTGAAAAGAATATTTGAGTTCTGAGTTTGGCCTTCATTTTAAACAATGTGGAATAGTTTCACAGCTGGCATACATGGAACACCACAGCATAATGGTGTGTCGAACATCGTAACCGCACTTTATTGGATATAGTGCGATCTATGATATATCTTCTGATTTACCACTATTGTTTTGGGGTTATGCATTAGAGATAGCTGCATTCACTTTAATAGGGCACCGTCTAAATCCGTTGAGGCGACACCGTATGAACTATGGTTTATGAGTAAACCTAAGCTGTCGTTTCTTAAAGTTTGGAGTTGCGATGCTTATGAAAAAGGTTTCAACCTGATAAGCTCGAACCCAAATCGAGAAGTGCGTCTTCATAGAATACCCAAAGGAAACTTGGGTACACCTTCTATCACAGATCCGAAGGCAAAACATTTGTTGCTAAATTCGGATCCTTTCGAGAAGAAGGAGTTTCTCTCGAAAGAAGTGAGTGGGAGGAAAGTAGAACTTGATGAGGAATGGCTTACCTGCTCCCTTATTGGAAAGTAGTTCATCACAAGAACCGGTTCTTGTGACAACTTCCTAATCAGTGAGGAAGCTAATGATATTGATCATGAAACTTCAGATCAAGTTACTACCGCTTGAGTTCCTGTTTCACCTATTCCCTTTTGCTCTTCCGTCTCGGTCCTAAGATCTCGGGGCCAGATCTCTTGTTAGTGGAGGAGTGTTATGCGCCCGGATTCGATCGCCGGTGTCTTCGAGTTATTCGCCGTCGTTGCCATGTCATTTGCTTGCGTGTTGCACTTTGCCATGTCATCATCTGCATTTCATATCATGTCATCATGTGCATTTAATTTTGCATACGTGTTAGTCTCATGCATCGAAGCATTTTCCCGTTGTCCGTTTTTGCGATCCGGCACTCCCATGTCCCCGGCGCTCCCTTTTACCTCTTTTCGTATGCGGGTGTTAAGCGTTCTCAGAATGGGCGAGGTTTGTCAAGCGGCCTTGGTATACCACCGGTGAACCGCTGTCAAGTTCGTGCCATTTGAAGGTCGTTTGGTACTCAGCAGTTAACAGATAACCATAAAGCCTCTTTTGTTGCAGCCCAACACCCCTTCAAAGTGGCCCAAAACCCAGCTAACTCCCCTCCATGCTCTCGTTCGTTCGATCACGATCGCGTGGCGGCTCGCTCCTCATTTGGACTCTCTAGCTCCCTCTACCTATATATTAGTCCCCCTCCCGAATTCGCGGATGAACCCTAGTCATCTTCATCCTCGCGCCGACGGATATGTGAGCCGAGTCAGACGTGTCCGTCGTCTCTCAGCCAATCCCCGCACCGCGTGTCCGCCCCGACCGACCCTGGTCGCGGCCCGGAGGAAACCGGATCGGGCCCTCGGCCCAGCCCTGCCTAGCCGCCCGGGCGCCTCGGGCACCTATTGCGCCCATGCATACCCGCTGCCAGCGCGGCCTGCTGCGCCGCCGCTTCTGAAGCGCCAGCAGCCTTGCGTCCGTCGCGCCGCCCGCCGCCTCGGCGCCTCCCGCCCTCCTCGCCGCGCCCGCCGTGTCCGGTCGTCGCGGACCGCCTCCACAGCGTCCCGCGCCTCCCGTCGTCGCCGAGAACTGCCCGAGTTCGCCGGAGCCCTTCTCTGCCGGATGCTGGAAAAGTGGACCAGATCCAAGAATCAACCAAGCTATGGCGACCAAACCCGAATGGATCCGGTCTACGTATTCCGGTGTCATCCCTGGATCGATGTCTTGACACCACAGTACTTGAAGGATTTATTGCAGGTAGCAATCACACTTATTACATCGTTGTCCACAAGGAACTTATTACAATAATATGGCTTAAGGCCATCTAATAATAACAGCGGAAGGCTTGGAAGATAAGCGAGTCCATCAACTCCAGCGGCATCATGAGTATAGAACCACGACCTAACACCTTACTCGTCGATGAAAAATGTCATAGCGTGAAATTTGCAGCCCGAAAAGCGGGTCGCACATGGAATATGCTGGCAATGTAACACATAAAGGCAATGAAGGAAATAAGCCTATACTACATGCATATATGGCTGGTGGTAAAGCTCTCTGATTACATTTGCATAAAGCTGATTTTTCCCTACATCAAAGGAATAGTTTTATTTAACTATCATGGTGGTTGTTAAACATTGAGAATGGTTGACAACATCCTCAATCCCAATTAAAAGTACTCATCAAAACCAACAACTTTTATTAGAGGTAACATGTTGAGATTCACATGATATTCAATTACAGGATACTCAAAAGCGTCCATAACCGGGACACGGCTAATCATGATTAGTTTATACACTCTGCAGAGAGGTTTGCACTTTTCCCCTGAAGACTCGATCGCCTCCGGCTTGGTTCTCGAACTTCATGGTGTTTGAGAAGCGGATGGCCGAGACATAGTCTTTCGAGCGCTAGCACCTTACGTGTGGTGAGCATTACCAACCTACATCCTACATCGGCTAGCCTACCCGTAAGAGTTCGCACAACTTAGTCAGCTACGCTAGAGCCCATAATTGGCTTGTGGCTGCTACGGAAGTTTCAGGTTTGAATAATCTTATGATCCCTTAGAGCACGGGTGGCGGTCCGAAGAAATCTGAGAGGCAAGTCCGGATAGAAACCAGGTGCCTCAATCCACCCGGATGTGTGTTTAGGTTGCCACCTTAGATAAACCTTTAATTATGAATCTCACATACATCATGGATATTCACTCACCCAATCCACGTCTACTAGCATAGCATAGCATAATAAACAAGCGTAGAAGTAACTCCCAAAGGTTTCATAAGTAAACAGTAATGGTACTACCTCAATCTACTTCCCAAACCCACAATTTAATTAGATCCTAAACATGCAAGTGTTTGAGGAATAGATCTAATGCATAAAACTGGGTATGAGAAGAGTATGATCAAAGTGTTACTTACCTTGCTCATGATCCATGAGACCTAGAGATTGAAGTAACAAGCGAGCGCCTCCGGGTGATCTTGGACACAACAACAAGCATACAATAAGTACTCATCTAATGCAGCGAAATCTCGAATAAAATATCTAACAGAAGAAAGTTCAACTTAAGAACCCTGGTTACAAAAGATTCGAATCAAAATAAACGCCGAAAGTCGAAACTTCGAGAAAACGACTCGGTTTTGCAATCTGAAACTAGGTCAAAATTTCACAGTAGCAAAACTCTGTGAAAATGGGATTTAATCCAGGCAGCGGTTTCGTTCTGAAACTCCAGTAGCTTGAATCACCTGATTCCGATGCGGCGAAAATAAAATAGATTTGAAAATCGGATCTGAAATCGAGTCAAAAAATAACGGATTAAATCCGATAAAAAAAACGACGATCGGTTTAAATAGCAGACGTTAGTTATGAAATAATCAACGAACACGTTCATTGAAGCGAGCGGTTCGGTGAGCGTTCGTTAAATAAAAACGAAAAATAAAAACCAATCTAGGGTTTTTAAAAAAGAACATCTCTTTAAAAAACCGGATCGATTTTAGGAAAACCCGGATCGAAGGTAGGCATGATGACTACCTCCGTTGATCAGGCCGGAATCCGTGGCAGGGCTCAAAATGACTCGAAGAAGGTGGGAGGCTGGCGAAGGGTGGGGAGCTCGGCAGCTGTGTGTGGCCAGCTTCCTGTGGCCGGCATGAGAGGCAGGGAATGAGGTGAGAGGGGCAGGCTATTTATGGGAGGGGAGGCGGGCTTGGGGAGGGCAAAGGCGGCGGGTCAGGCCGGACTCCAGGAGGCGTCTTGTGTGAGGGAGCACAGCATGTGGCGTCTTGTGTGAGGAGAGGGAGGCCCAGAGTGTTGGGCACTGGTGGCATTTGGCCTTTGGACCCAGTAGTGCCAGTTTTAATAAAATTAAACCAAACAGATTAAAAATACCAATAGAATTCAATTTAAATAAAAACAATTTTCCCGATTTCAAAAAAGAGTGAACAAAATGAACTTTAAAAGCGGCAAACATGCATAAATTTTTAAAATGCTCATTTTTTGCCTAAGCAAAATCGATCTTCCAAAACCAAATTTGATTTATTTATAATATCTTCATTTTTCCTAAATGTTGGGAGAATCATATTATTCCCTCTCTTTAATATTTTATAGGAAAAACTTTATAGAAGATAATTAAATAAATCCAAATGATCCTATTTTCAAAATTTGAGAAATCCCAAATATGAAAATAATGAAACTTCAACTCTCCGAGGGTCTTTGAGTTGCGTGAAATTTCTAGGATCGGAAAATCTGAGAAAAATATGATATACATGATGACCTAATGTATAACATTCCAAATTGAAAATTTGGGATGTTACAAACCACCCCTTAAGATGAATCTAAGCCCTCGAGATTGGGTTGTAACTAGAAAATAGGTGAGGTGGTCCTTAAGCAAAACTTCCTCTCCTTCCCGGGTGGCTTCATCCTCAGTGTGGTGGCTCCATGAACTTTGCAAAACTTGATAACCTTGCTGCGGGTAACTCTCTTTGGCATAATCGAGAATCTTAATCGGTTTTTCCTCATATGTCAAGTCATCCTTCAAGCCCGAATTGCTTCAGTGTGGCACTGTGTCTCTTAGCAGTACCTCTGCTGCTATCTGGGGTGACATTTCTTCAAGTAAGAAACATGGAATACATCATGAACTCTGACAGTCTAACTTTAATTCCAACTTATATGGTCACATGAAGCAGGTGCTAACTTTCCTTTCACTCCAAGCAGCTTAACTCCTCGGCGAGGATACTCGAGATATCTCTGTCTCAACTTCATACTCAAGTAACTTTGCGTTTTAGATCGGCATAGCTCTTACATGCAGATTTGACTACCTTGAGCTTGTCTCGAGTTAACTTAACTGGCTGTTAGACTCCTTAATTAAATCTGGTCCAAACAATGGCAGTCTAGTGTTTAGTCCCATGACAACGATGTCCTGCACCTTCTTCCTCCTGAGCCTCGAAAGGTGCCATCTTTAAGCTGGTTTAGTAGCTGTTATTGTGAGAAAATTCTACATACGGCAAATTATCATCCCAACTAGATCCATAATCTAGTGCACAAGCTCTCGACATGTCACTCCAAAATCTGATTGACTCTCTCTAAGTGCATCCATGTGATGCGTAGGTGGAAAGCTGTATCTTGCGAATTTAATCGGGTTCCCAATATTTAGTATGCTTGGTTCCAAAAACTTGAGGTAAACTAGGTTCCTCTATCGTTCTTATGCGGTTTGACCGATAAAGATCTTCGTAGAATATGTGGGAGCCAATATGAGCATCCAGGTTCCGCTATTGGTTATTGACCGGAAACGTGTTTCGGTCATGTCTACATAGTTCTCGAACCCGTAGGGTCCGCACGCTTAAGGTTTCGATGACAGTTTTATTATGAGTTTATGATTTTTGATGTACCGAAGGAGTTCGGAGTCCCGGATGAGATCTGGGACAAGACGAGGAGTCTCGAAATGGTCGAGACGTAAAGATCGATATATTGGACGACTATATTTGAACTTCGGAAAGGTTCTGAGTGATTCGGGTATTTTTTGGAGTACTGGAGAGTTACGGGAATTCGCTGGGGAGTATATGGGCCTTATTGGGCCATACGGGAATAGAGGAGAGAGGCCAAAAGGAAGGAGGCCTGCGCCCCCCTCTGGTCCAAATTGGACAAGGGGTGCAGCCCCCTTTTCCTTCTCCCTCTCCTCCTCTTTCCTTCTCTCCTACTCCAACAAGGAAAGGAGGAATCCTACTCCCGGTGGGAGTAGGACTCCCCCCTTGGCGCGCCCTCCTCCTTGGCCGGCCGCCTCCCCCCTTGCACCTTTATATACGAGGGCAGGGGGGCACCCCATAGACACAACAACAATTGATCCTTGAGATCTCTTAGCCGTGTGCGGTGCCCCCCTCCACCATAGTCCTCATATATTGTAGCGGTGCTTAGGCGAAGCCCTGCGACGGTAGAACATCAAGATCGTCACCACGCCGTCGTGCTGACGGAACTCTTCCCCGACACTTTGCTGGATCGGAGTCCGGGGAACGTCATCGAGCTGAACGTGTGCTAGAACTCGGAGGTGCCGTAGTTTCGGTGCTTGATCGGTCGGGTCGTGAAGACATACGACTACATCAACCGTGTTGTTATAACGCTTCCGCTTTCGGTCTACGAGGGTATGTGGACAACACTCTCCCCTCTCGTTGCTATACATCACCATGATTTTGCGTGTGCGTAGGATTTTTTTTGAAATTACTACGTTCCCCAACAGTGGCATCCGAGCCTGGTTTTATGCGTAGATGTTATATGCACGAGTAGAACACAAGTGAGTTGTGGGCGATACAAGTCATACTGCTTACCAGCATGTCATACTTTGGTTCGGCGGTATTGTTGGATGAAGCGTCCCGGACCGACATTACGCGTACGCTTACGCGAGACCGGTTCTCTCGACGTGCTTTGCACAGAGGTGGCTAGCGGGTGTCAGTTTCTCCAACTTTAGTTGAACCAAGTGTGGCTACGCCCGGTCCTTGCGAAGGTTAAAACATCACTAACTTGACGAACTATCGTTGTGGTTTTGATGCGTAGGTAAGAACGGTTCTTGCTAAGCCCGTAGCAGCCACGTAAAACTTGCAACAACAAAGTAGAAGACGTCTAACTTGTTTTTGCAGGCATGTTGTGATGTGATATGGTCAAGACGTGATGCTATATTTTATTGTATGAGATGATCATGTTTTGTAACCGAGTTATCGGCAATCGGCAGGAGCCATATGGTTGTCGCTTATTGTATGCAATGCAATCGCCTATAATGCTTTACTTTATCACTAAGCGGTAGCGATAGTCGAGAAGCAATAGGTGGCGAAACGACAATGATGCTATGATGGAGATCAAGGTGTCGCGCCAAGGATTTATGGTGATCACGATAAAGCTTCGAGATGGAGATCACAAGCACAAGATGATGATGGCCATATCATATCACTTATATTGATTGCATGTGATGTTTATCCTTTATGCATCTTATTTTGCTTTGATTGACGGTAGCATTTTAAGATGATCTCTCACTAATTATCAAGAAGTGTTCTCCCTGAGTATGCACCGTTGCGAAAGTTCTTCGTGCTGAGACACCACGTGATGATCGGGTGTGATAGGCTCTACGTTCAAATACAACGGGTGCAAAACAGTTGCACACGCGGAATACTTAGGTTAAACTTGACGAGCCTAGCATATACAGATATGGCCTTGGAACACAGAGACCGAAAGGTTGAGCGTGAATCATATAGTAGATATGATCAACATAGTGATGTTCACCATTGAAAACTAATCCATCTCACGTGATGATCGGACATGGTTTAGTTGATTTGGATCACGTGATCACTTAGATGACTAGAGAGATGTCTGTCTAAGTGGGAGTTCTTAAGTAATATGATTAATTGAACTTAAATTTATCATGAACTTAGTCCAGGTAGTATTTTGTAAATTATTTTGTAGATCAATAGCTTGCGTTGTTGCTTTCATATGTTTATTTTGATATGTTCCTAGAGAAAATTGTGTTGAAAGATGTTAGTAGAAATGATGCGGATTGGATCCGTGATCTGAGGTTTATCCTCATTGCTGCACAGAAGAATTATGTCCTTAATGCACCGCTAGGTGACAGACTGATACGTCTCCAACTTATCTATATTTTTTTATTGCTCCATGCTACTTTATCTACTGTTTTAGGCAATATTGGGCTTTATTATCCACTTTTATATTATTTTTGGGACTAACCTATTAACCGGAGGCCCAGCCCAGAGTTGCTGTTTTATGCCCATTTCAGTGTTTCGAGGAAAAGGAATATCAGACGGAGTCAAAACGGAACAAAATCAACTGGAGAAGTTATTTTTGGAAGGAAACCCACCTGATGGACTTGGACTCCACGTCAGAAGATACGGAGGTGCTCACGAGGGTGGGGGGCGCGCCCGCCCCCGCCGCCCCCTGCCTCGTGGGGCCCCCGTAGCTCCACCGACGCACTCCTTTCACCCATATATACCTCGCACCCTAAAACTTCCGAACAGAAGATAGATCAGGAGTTTCGCCGCAAGCCTCCGTAACCACCAAAACCAATCGGGACCCCTTCCTGCACCACCGCCAAGGGGATCCATCTCCGTGGCCATCTTCATCATCTCGGCGCTCTCCATGACGAGGAGGGAGTAGTTCACCCTCGGGGCTGAGGGTATGTACCAGTAGCTATGTGTTTGATCTCTCTCTCTCTCTCTCTCTCTCTCTCTCTCTCTCTCTCTCGTGTTCCAATCTATGGCACAATCTTGATGTATCCCGAGCTTTGCTATTGTAGTTGGATCTTATGATGTTTCTCCCCCTCTACTCTCTTGTGATGAATTGAGTTTCCCCTTTGAAGTTATCTTATCGGATTGAGTCTTTTATGAACACTTGATGTATGTCTTGGTGATAAACTTGCGGGTTTCGTGACATTGGGAACCTATGAATAGGGGTTGGCACACGTTCTTGATTCTCCGGCAGAAACTTTGGGGCACTCTTTGAAGTACTTTTATGTTGGTTGGGTAAATCTGAGATTGTCTGATGCATATCGTATAATCATGCCCACGGATACTTGAGGTGACAATGGAGTATTTAGGTGACATTAGGGTTTTGGTTGATTTGTATCTTAAGGTGCTATTCTAGTACGAACTCTTTTATAGATTGATCCGAAAGAATAGCTTTGTGGTGGTTTCGTACCCGACCATAATCTCTACGTTTGTTCTCCGCTATTAGTTGCTTCGGAGTGACTCTTTGTTGCATGTTGAGGGCTTGTTATATGATCTATCTATGTTATTATTGAGAGAACTTGCACTAGTGAAAGTATGAACCCTAGGCCTTGTTTCCTATCATTTCAATACCGCTTACGCCACGCTTATCACTTGTTACCTTGCTGTTTTTATTATTTCAGATTACAAAACCTATATCTACTATCTATTTTGCACTTGTATCACCATCTCTTCGCCGAACTAGTGCACCTATACAATTTGCCATTGTATTGGGTGTGTTGGGGACACAAGAGACCCTTTGTTATTTGGTTGCAGGGTTGCTTGAGAGAGACCATCTTCATCCTACGCCTCCCACGGATTGATAAACCTTAGGTCATCCACTTGAGGGAAATTTGCTACTGTCCTACAAACCTGTGCACTTACAGGCCCAACAACGTCTACAAGAAGAAGGTTGTGTAGTAGACATCAAGCTCTTTTCTGGCGCCGCTGCGGGAGGTTAGGTAAGTGAAGGTATATCTTTAGATCTTGCAATCGAATCTTTTGTTTCTTGTTTTAGCACTAGTCTAGTTTATAAAAGAAAATTACGAAAAAATGGAATTAAGTTTGTCTCATACGCCTGCCTTTTTAATATCTTTCATGAGTATGATGGAAAAGAAAATTGTGCCAAAGTGCTAGAAGAAGAATTACATAGAATGCTTGGCATGAAATATGTGAATTATGAGCATGATTGCAATGTTGTTAGTATGAATTCCTTGAATATCCATGATGCTAATGATATGCAAAGCCACAAGCTTGGGGAAGCTATGTTTGATGAATATGATATTTTTTGTCCCCCAAGCTTTGATGAACAAATTTACTATGATGAAAGCATGCCTACTATCTATGATGATTATTGTGATGACACGTATGCTTTAAAGAATAATGATAACCATGAAACTTGTCTTCTTGATCTTAATTTTCAATCATATGATAGTTATTTTGTTGAGTTTGCTCCCACTATTCCGAATGAGAACAATTTTGCTTGTGTGGAGAGTAATAAAATTTCTATGCTAGTAGATCATGAAAAGAATGCTTTAGGTGCTGGTTATATTGTTGAATTCATTCATGATGCTACTGAAAATTATTATGAGAGAGGAACATATGCTTGTAGGAATTGCAATAATATCAAGTTTCCTCTCTATGTGCTTAAAGTTTTGAAGTTATGCTTGTTTTACCTTCCTATGCAAGTTGATTCTTGTTCCCATAAGTTGTTTGTTCACAAAATCCCTATGCATAGGAAGTGGGCTAGACTTAAATGTTCTAGTCATATTCTTCATGATGCTCTCTTTGTGTTTCAATTCTTATCTTTTATGTGAGCGTCATTGAAATCATCATGCCTAGCTAGGGGCGTTAAATGATAGCGCTTGTTGGGAGGCAACTCAATTTTATTTTAATTTCTTGCTTCTTGGTTCTGTTTAGGAATAAATAATCCATCTATCCTCTGATTAGATGTGGTTTTATCTTTTAATTAGTGCTTGCGCCAAGTTAAACCTATTAGATCTTCTTGGGTGATAGTTATTTGATCTTGCTGTAATTTCCAGAATCTGTGCGCTCAGTGCCCTAATTGTTAAAAATCACCAGAACGTGATAAAATACTGATTCCAATTGCTTATGATCAATAAACAAATTTTCCAGGTCTTATAATTTTGGTAGAATTTTTTGAGTTCCAGAAGTTTGCGTTAGTTACAGATTACTACAGACTGTTCTGTTTTTGACAGATTTTGTTTTGCGTGTGTTGTTTGCTTATTTTGATGAATCTATGGCTAGTAAAATAGTTTATAATCCATAGAGAAGTTGGAATACAGTAGGTTTAACACCAATACAAATAAAGCATGAGTTCATTACAGTACCTTGAAGTGGTCTTTTGTTTTCTTTCGCTAACGGAGCTCACGAGTTTTCTGTTAAGTTTTGTGTTGTGAAGTTTTCAAGTTTTGGGTAAAGATTCAATGGACTATGGAATAAGGAGTGGCAAGAGCCTAAGATTGGGGATGCCCAAGGCACCCCAAGGTAATATTCAAGGACAACCAAGAGTTTAAGCTTGGGGATGCCCGGAAGGCATCCCTCTTTAAATCTTCGCTCATCGGTAACTTTACTTGGAGCTATATTTTTATTCGCCACATGATATGTGTTTTGCTTGGAGCGTCATTTTATTTTCTTTAGTTTTTCTTGCTGTTAGTTATAATAATTTTTTGCATCTTTAGTTTCAATAAAAAAAGTCAAGGATAGCCTTTGCCATGCTTATTTTGCTAGTATACATGTTGCTGTTTGAAAACAGAAAGTTTACCACTGTTGCAAAAATTCTCTAGAAAAGTCAGAGAGTGGTATATTGTTGAATATTTTTGCATACTGAGCTCTGATAAATTTATTACAGTGGGAATTTTAGTTCATAATTTTTGGAGTCAGGGAAGTATTGATACTCTTGCATTCTTTACAGACCGTACTGTTTTGGCAGATTGCTGTTATGTTTGCATTGTTTGCATATGTTTGCTTGTTTAATGATTCTATTTAAGGATAGGAGTATTAAATATGCAGAGGCATTTAGTATGCAATGTTGAATAATAATTTAAGTGATTTTTTACAGTAGAAAATGATAAGGTTTTGCATTGGTTTATACTAACCTATCTCACGAGTTCTTGTTGAGTTTGTTGTGAATGAAGCTTTTGATAAAAATAGAAACCATGATATGAGAGGAATTAAGGAGACACAAAATTTCAATCTTGGGGATTCCCAAGTCACCCCAAGATAATATTTCAATAAGTCTCAAGCATCTAAGCTTGGGGATGCCCCGGTAGGCATCCCACCTTTCTTCTTCAACAACTATCGATTAGTATCGGTTGAGCCTAAGTTTTTGCTTCTTCCCATGAGTTGTGCTATCCTTGAAATGTCATTTTATTTAGCTTTGCTTGCTGTTTGAATAAATTATCAAGATCTGAAATTATTAAATGGGAGAGTCTTCACATAGTTGCATAATTATTCGACTACTCATTGATCTTCACTTATATCTTTTGGAGTAGTTTGTTGTTTGCTCTAGTGCTTCACTTATATCTTTTAGAGCACTGTGGTGGATTTATTTTGAAGAAATAGATGAACTCTCATACTTCACTTATATTATTTTGAGAGTCTTAAATAGCATGGTAATTTTCTTAAATAATCATAATATGCTAAGCATACAAGATTTGTAAGAATTCTTATGAGTGTGTTGAATACTAAGAAAAGTTTGATACTTGATAATTGTTTTGAGATATGGAGGTAGTGATATTAAAGTCGTGCTAATTGGGTGATTATGAATTTAAAGAATGCTTGTGCTGAAGTTAGCAAGTCCCGTAGCATGCACGTATTGTTAAAGTTGTGTAACAAATTTGAAACATGAAGTGTACCTGGCTTGTTCATCCTTATGAGTGGCGGTCGGGGACGAGCGATGGTCTTTTCCTACCAATCTATCCCCCTAGGAGCATGCGCGTAGTACTTGATTTTTGATGACTTCTAAATTTTTGCAATAATTATATGAGTTCTTTTGACTAATTTTGAGTCCATGGATTATACGCACTCTCACCTTTCCGCCTTTGCTAGCCTCTTCGGTACCATGCATTGCCCTTTCTCACCTTGAGAGTTGGTGCAAACTTCGCCGGTGCATCCAAACCCCGTGATACGATACGCTCTATCACACATAAACCTCCTTATATCTTCCTCAAAACAGCCACCATGCCTACCTATTATGGCATTTCCATAGCCATTCCGAGATATATTGCCATGCAACTTTCCACCCTTCCATTCATCATCATCATGACATACCTTACTTTTGTGATATTGCCATTGCATGATCATGTAGTTGACATCGTATTTGTGGCAAAGCCACCATGCATTATTTTTCATACATGTCACTCTTGATTCATTGCACCATCCCGGTACACCGCCGGAGGCATTCATATAGAATGATATCTTGTTCTAGGTTTCGAGTTGTAATCCTTATATTGTAATCAATAGAAGTGTGATGATCATCATTCAATAGAGCATTGTCCCAAAAAAAGAAAGAGAAAGGCCAAACAAAAAAAGGCCCAGGGGCAATGCTACTATCTATTTTTCCACACTTGTGCTTCAAAGTAGCACCTTGTTATTCATGTAGTGAGTCTCATATATTGTGCTTCAAAGTAGCACCATGTTTTTCATATAGTGAGTCTCATAAGTTGTCTTTCATACTAGTGGGAATTTTTCATTATAGAACTTGGCTTGTATATTCCTACGATGGGCTTCCTCAAAATGCCCTAGGTCTTCATGAGCAAGCAAATTGGATGCATACCCACTAGTTTTCTTTTGTTGAGCATTCATAGCTCTAGTGCATCCGTTGCATGGCAATCCCTACTCCTCATGTTGACATCAATTGATGGGCATCTCCATAGCCCGTTGATTATCCTCTTCAATGTGAGACTTTCTCCTTTTTTGTCTTCTCCACACAATCCCCATCATCATATTCTATTCCACCCATAGTGCTATATCCATGGCTCACGCTCATGTATTGCGTGAAGGTTGAAAAAGTTTGAGATTATTTAAGTATGAAACAATTGCTTGGCTTGTCATCGGGGGTATAGAAGTTGGGAACATCTTTGTGTGACGAAAATGAAGCATAGCCGAACTATATGATTTTGTAGGGATGAACTTTCTTTTGCCATGCTATTTTGAGAAGACATGATTACTTTGATTAGTATGCTTGGAGTATTATTATTTTTATGTCAATATGAACTTTTGTCTTGAATCTTTCGGATCTGAATATTCATATCACAAGTAAGAATAATTACATTGAAATTATGCCAAAGTATCACTCCGCATCAAAAATTATCTTTTTTATCATTTACCTACTCGAGGATGAGCAGGAATTAAGCTTGGGGATGCTTGATACGTCTCCAACGTATCTATAATTTTTGATTGCTCCATGCTACTTTATCTACTGTTTTAGGCAATATTGGGCTTTATTATCCACTTTTATATTATTTTGGGGACTAACCTATTAACCGGAGGCCCAGCCCAGATTTGCTGTTTTATGCCTATTTCAGTGTTTCGAGGAAAAGGAATATCAGACAGAGTCAAAACGGAACGAAATCAACTGGAGAAGTTTTTTTTTTGGAAGGAAACCCACTTGATGGACTTGGACCCCACGTCAGAAGATACGGGAGGCGCTCACGAGGGAGGGGGGATCCATCTCCGGTGGCCATCTTCATCATCCCGGCGCTCTCCATGACGAGGAGGGAGTAGTTCACCCTCGGGGCTGAGGGTATGTACCAGTAGCTATGTGTTTGATCTCTCTCTCTCTCTCTCTCTCTCTCTCTCTCTCTCTCTCTCTCTCTCTCTCTCGTGTTCCAATCTATGGCACAATCTTGATGTATCCCGAGCTTTGCTATTGTAGTTGGATCTTATGATGTTTCTCCCCCTCTACTCTCTTGTGATGAATTGAGTTTCCTCTTTGAAGTTATCTTATCGGATTGAGTCTTTTATGAACACTTGATGTATGTCTTGGTGATCAACTTGCGGGTTTCGTGACATTGGGAACCTATGCATAGGGGTTGGCACACGTTCTTGATTCTCCGGTAGAAACTTTGGGGCACTCTTTGAAGTACTTCTATGTTGGTTGGATAAATCTGAGATTGTGTGATGCATATCGTATAATCATGCCCACGGATACTTGAGGTGACAATGGAGTATCTAGGTGACATTAGGGTTTTGGTTGATTTGTATCTTAAGGTGTTATTCTAGTACGAACTCTTTTATAGATTGATCCGAAAGAATAGCTTTGTGGTGGTTTCATACCCGACATAATTTCTACGTTTGTTCTCCGCTATTAGTGGCTTCGGAGTGACTCTTTGTTGCATGTTGAGGGCTTGTTATATGATCTATCTATGTTATTATTGAGAGAACTTGCACTAGTGAAAGTATGAACCCTAGGCCTTGTTTCCTATCATTGCAATACCGTTTACGCTCATGTTTATCACTTGTTACCTTGCTGTTTTTATTATTTCAGATTACAAAAGCCTATATCTACTATCTATTTTGCACTTGTATCACCATCTCTTCGCCGAACTAGTGCACCTATACAATTTCCCATTGTATTGGGTGTGTTGGGGACACAAGAGACTCTTTGTTATTTGGTTGCAGGGTTGCTTGAGAGAGACCATCTTCATCCTATGCCTCCCACGGATTGATAAACCTTAGGTCATCCACTTGAGGGAAATTTGCTACTGTCCTACAAACCTGTGCACTTGCAGGCCCAACAACGTCTACAAGAAGAAGGTTGTGTAGTAGACATCGCAGACCTATTGCACGAGCAGATGCAGACGTTATGAACGTTTGGCTAGCTCAATATGATGACTACTTGATAGTTTAGTGCACCATGCTTAATGGCTTAGAATCGAAACTTCAAAGATGTTTTTAACATCATGGACCATATGAGGTGTTCCAGGAATTGAAGTTAATATTTCAAGCAAATACCCGAGTTGAGAGATATGAAGTCTCCAACAAGTTCTATAGCTAAAAGATGGAGGAGAATCGCTCAACTAGTGAGCATGTGCTCAGATTGTCTGGGTACTACAATCGCTTGAATCAAGTGGGAGTTAATCTTCCAGATAAGATAGTGATTGACAGAGTTCTCTAGTCCCCATCACCAAGTTACTAGAACTTCGTGATGAACTATAGTATGCAAGGGATGACGAAAACGATTCCCGAGCTCTCCGTGATGTTGAAATCGACGAAGGGAGAAATCAAGAAAGAGCATCAAGTGTTGATGATTGACAAGACCACTAGTTTCAAGAAAAGGGCAAAGGAAAAGAAAGGGAACTTCAAGTATAATGACAAGCAAGTTGTCACTCTCGTGAAGAAGCCCAAAGCTGGACCAAAGCCTGAAACTGAGTGCTTACACTGCAAAGGAAATGGTCATTGGAAGCGGAAATACCCTGAATATTTGGTGGATAAGAAGGATGGCAAAGTAAACAAGGGTATATTTGATATACAGGTTATTGATGTGTGCCTTATTAGTGTTTATAGTAGCCCCTAAGTATTTGATACTTGTTCGGTTGCTAAGATTAGTAACTCGAAACAGGAGTTATAGGAGTTACCGAATAAACAGAAACTAGTTGAAGGGGAAGTGACATGAGTGTTGGAAGTATTTCCAAGATTGATATGATCATCATCACACACTCCCTATATTTTCGAGATTAGTGTTCAACCTAAATAAATGTTATTTGGTGTTTGCGTTGAGCATAAATATGATAAGATCATGTTTATTGCGATACGATTATTCATCTAAGATAGAGAATAAATTGTTATTCTGTTTACATGAATAAAACCTTCTATGGTCATACACCCAATGGTGATGGTTTATTGAATCTTGATCATAGTGATACACATATTCATAATGTTGATGCCAAAAGATGCAAAGTTAATAATGATAGTGCAATTTATTTGTGGCACTGCCGTTTGGGTCATATCGGTGTAAAGCGCATGAAGAAACTCCATAAAGATGGATTTTCGGAATCACTTGGTTATGAATCATTTGATGCTTGCGAACCGTGCCTTTTGGGCAAGATGACTAAAACTCCGTTCTCTGGAACAATGAGTGTTGATGTATGCGGTCCAATGAGTGTTGATGCTCGTGGCGGGTATCGTTATTTTCTGACCTTCACAAATGATTTGAGCAGATATGCGTATATCTACTTAATGAAGCACAAGTCTGAAACATTTGAAAAGTTCAAAGAATTTCAGAGTGAAGTGGAGAATCATCGTAACAAGAAAATAAAGTTTCTACAATCTGATCGTGAGAAAGAATATTTGAGTTACGAGTTTGGCCTTCATTTTTAAACAATGTGGAATAGTTTCACAGCTCGCGCCACATGGAACACCACAGCATAATGGTGTGTCCGAACATCGTAACCGCACTTTATTGGATATGGTGCGATCTATGATATATCTTACTGATTTACCACTATTGTTTTGGGGTTATGCATTAGAGATAGCTGCATTCACTTTAATAGGGCACCGTCTAAATCCGTTGAGACGACACCGTATGAACTATGGTTTAGCAGTAAACCTAAGCTGTCGTTTCTTAAAGTTTGGAGTTGCGATGCTTATGTGAAAAAGGTTTCAACCTGATAAGCTCGAACCCAAATCGGAGAAGTGCGTCTTCATAGAATACCCAAAGGAAACTGTTGGGTACACCTTCTATCACAGATCCGAAGGCAAAACATTTGTTGCTAAATTCGGATCCTTTCGAGAGAAGGAGTTTCTCTCGAAAGAAGTGAGTGGGAGGAAAGTAGAACTTGATGAGGTAACTGTACCTGCTCCCTTATTGGAAAGTAGTTCATCACAAGAACCGGTTCTTGTGACAACTACACCAATCAGTGAGGAAGCTAATGATATTGATCATGAAACTTCAGATCAAGTTACTACCGCTTGAGTTCCTGTTTCACCTATTCCCTTTTGCTCTTCCGTCTCGGTCCTAAGATCTCGGGACGAGATCTCTTGTTAGTGGAGGAGTGTTGTAACGCCCCGGATTCGATGCGCCAGGTGTCTTCCAGTTATTCGCCGTCGTTGCCATGTCATTTGCTTGCGTGTTGCACTTTGCCATGTCATCATCTGCATTTCATATCATGTCATCATGTGCATTTAATTTTGCATACGTGTTCGTCTCATGCATCCGAGCATTTTCCCCGTTGTCCGTTTTGCGATCCGGCACTCCCATGTCCCCCGGCGCTCCCTTTTACCTCTTTTCGTGTGCGGGTGTTAAACGTTCTCAGAATGGGCCGAGGTTTGTCAAGCGGCCTTGGTATACCACCGGTAGACCGCCTGTCAAGTTTCGTGCCATTTGAAGGTCGTTTGGTACTCCAACGGTTAACCGGGTAACCGCAAAAGCCTCTTTTGTTGCAGCCCAACACCCCTTCAAAGTGGCCCAAAACCCAGCTAACTCCCCTCCATGCTCTCGTTCGTTCGATCACGATCGCGTGGCCGAAAACCGCTCCTCATTTGGACTCTCCTAGCTCCCTCTACCTATATATTAGTCCCCCTCCCCCGAATTCGCGGATGAACCCTAGTCATCTTCATCCTCGCGCCGCCGGACATGTCCGCCCCGAGTCGGACGTGTCCGCCTGTCCGCCCGCCAATCCTCGCCGCCACGTGTCCGCCCGCCGACGACCTGCCGTCATGGCCGGAGAGCCGGATCGGGCCCTCTGCCCAGCACAAGGCTGCCGCCGCCGGCACTCGCCAGCTGCGCGCCCATGCCTCGCCATGCGCGGCATGCTTGCGCCGCTGCTGCCGGCGCCATGACGCCTGTCCCGTCGCGCGCTGCCGCCTCGGCGCTTCCCGCTTTCCTCCTCCAAGCGCCGCCGTGTCCGGTCGTCGCGGACCGCCTCCACCGCGTCCCTCAAGCCTCCCGTCGTCGCCGAGCACCGCCGAGTTCGCCGGAGCCCTTCTCTGCCGGATTCGAAAAGTGGACCAGATCCACCGAGTCCAACCAAACTGTAGCGACCAAACCCGAATGGATCCAGTCTACGTGCTCGGTGTCATCCTCGGATCAGAATGCCGACACCACACAAGATTTGAAGGATTTATTGCAGAGTAGCAATCACACACTTATTACATCGTTGTCCACAAGGGAACTTATTACAATAATATGGCTTAAGGCCATCTAATAATAACAGCGGAAGGCTTGGAAGATAAGCGAGTCCATCAACTCCAACGGCATCACTGAGTATAGAACCACGACCTAACACCTTACTCGTCGTCTGAAAAGTCTGCAACGTGAAATTTGCAGCCCGAAAACGGGTCAGCACATGGAATATGCTGGCAATGTAACACATAAGGGCAATGAAGGAAATAAGCCTATACTACATGCATATATGGCTGGTGGTAAAGCTCTACGGTTACATTTGCATAAAGCTGATTTTTCCCTACATCAAAGGAATAGTTTTTATTTAACTATCATGGTGGTTGTTAAACATTGAGAATGGTTGACAACATCCTCAATCCCAATTAAAAGTACTCATCAAAACCCAACAACTTTTATTAGAGGTAACATGTTGAGATTCACATGATATTCAATTACCAGATACTCAAAACGTCCATAACCGGGGACACGGCTAATCATGATTAGTTTATACACTCTGCAGAGGTTTGCGCACTTTTCCCCACAAGACTCGATCGCCTCCGCTTGGTTCTCGAACTTCATGGTGTTTGAGAAACGGATGACCGAGACATAGTCTTTCAGAAGCGCTAGCACCTTACATGTGGGTAGACCGTACCAACCTACATCCCCTACATCAGCTAGCCTACCCGTAAGAGTTCGCACAACTTAGTCAACTACGCTAGAGCCCATAATTGGCTTGTGGCTGCACACGGAAGTTTCCAGTTTGAATAATCTTATGATCCCTTAGAGCCTGGGTGGCGGTCCGAAGAAATACAGGCAAGTCCGGATAGAAACCAGGTGCCTCAATCCACCCAGATGTGTGTTTAGGTTGCCACCTTAGATAAACCTTTAATTAACAGTCTCACATCTGTCATGGATATTCACTCACCCAATCCACGTCTACTAGCATAGCATAGCATAATAAGCAAACGTAGAAGTAACTCCCAAGGTTTCATAAGTAAAACAGGTAATAGGTACTACCTCAATCTACTTCCCAAACCCACAATTTAATTAGATCCTAAACATGCAAGTGTTTGAGGAATAGATCTAATGCATAAAAACTGGGTATGAGAAGAGTATGATCAAAGTGTTACTTGCCTTGCTCATGATCCGCGAGACCTAGAGATTCGAAGTAACAAGCGGCGCACTCCGGGTGATCTAACGCAGACAAACAACAAGCATACAATAAGTACTCATCTAATGCACGGGGAAATCTCGAATAAAATATCTAACCAGAAAGTTCAACTTAAGAACCCTGGTTACAAAAGATTCGAATCAAAATAAACATCGAAAGTCGAAACTCGAGAGAGAACGACTCGGTTTTGCAATCTGAAACTAGGTCAAAATTTCACAGTAGCAAAACTCTGTGAAAGTAGGTTAGTCGGAACGGCGGTTTCATATTTAAACTCCAGCGCTTGAATCACCTGATTCCGATAAACGAGCGAGAAATAAAATAGATTTGAAAATCGGATCTGAAATCGAATCAAAAAAATAACGGATTAAATCCGATAAAAAAAAACGACGATCGGTTTAAATAACGGACGTTCGTTAACAGAACTAATCCAACGAACACGTTCATTGAAACGAACGGTTCGGTGAACGTTCGTTAAATAAGAAAACGAAAAGAAATAAAACCAATCTAGGGTTTTTTAAAAACCAACATCTCTTTAAAAAAACGGATCGATTTTTAGGGAAAACCGGATCGGGCGGGCGGGCGGCGGCTACCTCCGGTGATCGCCGCGGGATCCGCGGGGGCTCCGGGGGCGACGGGTCGGGAGGGGCGGCGAGGGTGGCGGGCTCCGCAACGGCGAGAAACGGCGGCGGCGGCTTCCAAGGCGGCGGGTCGGCTTGGGAGGCGGCGCGGGTGAGGTGAGAGGGGGCCGGGCGGCTATTTATGGGAGGGGGGGAGACGCGCCTTGGGAGGGGGCAGGCGGCTGGTCGAGCCGGACTCGGGAGGCGTCGGGCGGGCACACAAGCGGCGGCGTCTTGAGAGAGAGGGAGGCGGGCGCTGGGCCGGGCTGGCTGGGCTGGGCCGGGCCTTGGCCTTGGCCAGTAGGCGTTTTTTTAAATAAAATTAAACCAAACGAATTAAAAAAAATACCAAATGAATTCCAATTTAAATAAAAACAATTTTCCCCGACTCGTAAAAATGAGTCGAACAAAATGAACTTTAAAAACGGCAAACATGCATAAATTTTTAAAATGCTCATTTTTTTTTTTGCCTAAGCAAAATAAATCTTCCAAAACCAAATTTTGATTTATTTATAATATCTTCATTTTTCCTAAATGTTGGGAAAGTCATATTATTCCCTCTCTTTAATATTTTTATAGGAAAAACTTTATGAAGATAATTAAATAAATCCAAATGATCCTATTTTCAAAATTTGAGAAATCCCAAATATGAAAATAATGAAACTTCCAACTCTCTCCGAGGGTCTTTGAGTTGCGTGAAATTTCTAGGATCGGAAAAATACGAGAAAAATATGATATGCATGATGACCTAATGTATAACATTCCAAATTGAAAATTTGGGATGTTACAAACCTACCCCCTTAAGATGAATCTCGCCCTCGAGATTCGGGTTGGCTAGAAAATAGGTGAGGGTGGTCCTTAAGCAAAACTTCCTCTCTTTCCTGGTGGCTTCATCCTCGGTGTGGTGGCTCCAATCGAACTTTGCAAAACTTGATAACCTTGCTGCGGGTAACTCTGCTGGCATAATCGAGAATCTTAATCGGTTTTTCCTCATATGTCAAGTCATCCTTCAACTGAATTGCTTCCAGTGGCACTGTGTCTCTTAACGGTACCTCTGCTATCTCGGGGTGACATTTCTTCAACTGAGAAACATGGAATACATCATGAACTCCTGACAGTCCTTCTGGCAATTCCAACTTATATGGTCCAACGAAACGGGGTGCTAACTTTCCTTTCACTCCAAAACGCTTAACTCCTCGAAGCGGGGATACTCTGAGATATACTCTGTCTCCAACTTCATACTCAATCGCTTTGCGTTTTGAATCGGCATAGCTCTTCTGTCTGGACTGGGCTACCTTGAGCCTGTCTCGAATTAACTTAACTTTCTGTTCAGACTCCTTAATTAAATCTGGTCCAAACAACTGACGATCTCCAGTTTCGTCCCATGACAACGGTGTCCTGCACCTTCTTCCATACAGAGCCTCGAAAGGTGCCATCTTTAAGCTGGTTTGGTAACTGTTATTGTAGGAAAATTCTGCATACGGCAAATTATCATCCCAACTAGATCCATAATCTAGTGCACAAGCTCTCAGCATGTCCTCCAAAATCTGATTGACTCTCTCGGTCTGTCCATCGGTCTGTGGGTGGAAAGCTGTACTGAATTCCAATCGGGTTCCCAATGTTTCGTGTAACTGGTTCCAAAATTTTGAGGTAAACTGGGTTCCTCTATCCGATACGATGCTCCTCGGAACTCCGTGTAAACACACAATTCTGGTCATATATATCTTTGCCAACTTAGCACTGCTATAGGTAGTCTTGACTGGAATGAAATGAGCTACCTTCGTCAAACGATCGACTATGACCCAAATCGAGTCATATCCTGAACGGGTCTTTGGCAAACCTGTGATGAAATCCATGCCTAGTTTATCCCACTTCCATTCGGTATCGGCAACGGTTGTAATAATCCTGCTGGCTTCGATGCTCGCCTTTACTTTCGACATACGTCATAAACTGCTACATACTTCGCAATATCTTTCTTCATTCCGTCCACCGAAAATATTCTTCAAATCCAAATACATCTTGGTATTTCCTGGGTGAATCGAATAAGGTGAATCATGGGCTTCTTGCAAAATCAACTTCCTGATCTCTGGGTCATTGGGCACATAAACACGGTCTTCAAACCATAGGGTATCGTGCTCATCCTCACGAAATCCTTTAGCTTTTCCTTTGCTCATTTTCTCCTTTATAGAGGCAACTTCCTTATCTGCCTTTTGGGCTTCTCTGATTTTGTCCATTAGTGTCGACTGAATCTCCAATGCTGCTACATAGCCTCTCGGAACTATTTCCAAACATAGTTCTCGAAGGTCCTCGGCTAACTCATTGGGTATTCCTCCCATCATTAGGGTATTGACGTGGCTCTTACGGCTCAATGCGTCGGCTACGACATTAGCCTTTCCAGGGTGATAATGCAATCTCATATCATAATCCTTGATTAGCTCTAACCATCTCCTTTGTCTGAGATTCAATTCCTTCTGTGTGAAGATGTACTTCAAACTCTTGTGATCCGTATATACTTCACAATGATTTCCAATGAGAAAATGTCTCCACGTCTTCAAGGCATGCACAACGGCTGCTAACTCCAAATCATGAGTGGCATAATTCAACTCATGAGGCTTAAGTTGTCGTGAAGCATACGAAACAACTCTTCCTTCCTGCATAAGCACGGCTCCTTGCAAGCGATCAAACAGATCATTTATCATAGGTAGTGGGTACTTGTTCTTGATTGTTACTTCATTCAATCCACGGTAATCAACAACCATTCTCAACGATCCATCCTTCTTCTCCACTAACAATACGGGTGATCCCCAAGGTGAAGAACTTGGGCGAATAAAACCTTTATCCAATAGTTCCTTAATCTGCTTCTTGATTTCCGCTAAATCCTTTGCGGGCATCCTGTACGGTCGCTTTGATATCGGGCCTGTTCCTGGCAACAACTCGATCAAAATTCAATGTCTCTATCCGTGGCATTCTGGCAACTCTTCCGAAATACATCAGATAATCCTTCACCACCGGTACTTCTTCCTGTACCACTCGATAAGCAATTAACTTGTGCTCTCCTCGC
>JAHIAM010007319.1:0-35995 GCA_021605205.1 Aegilops longissima | reverse complement strand
TTAATATTTTGAGTGATTCTTTTTGTTGGTTTGAAAATTTTCTAAAGTTTCTGTAGAATATATATTTAGCTATGTTAAAATTAATTAAAATTGCTTTAATTTAGTTTTAGTCAGAATAGTAAATTTGCTATAACTTGAGTTAGAAAATTATTTTTGGATGATTCTTTTGTCCCAACTTTATTTTAACATTGCCAAACCATAAAAATTAACTTGGGTATTTTAGGATTAATAAATAATTAGTTTTAAGCAGAATCCTATTAATCCTAATTAATTAACTAGCTCCTGCTTTCCTAATATTTTAATTAGTAAATAAATTTATTTTTAACTTGTGATTGGTTATTCTAGGTTAGTTTCTGTCACTCTAGTAGATGAGCTTTTATTTATAATTAATAAAAGTTTTATTTTATTTTTCCTAATAGAAATTGGATTAGCCTAAAATGAGTTTTATAATAGCTTTTTAATTAATTCGCTTTTGCTCCTAGTTGCTTAGTGAATCCTTTTTCGTTAAGTTAACCTAAAACCATGATTAGGTTATGTTGAGTAAATTTTATTATATAAAACTATTTTAGTTATTGTTTGAAGTAGGGAAACTTTGAGTGGTTTTTCTTGAGTTTTCCTTTGGATTTGGTTTTGGTTGTTTTGTCGTGTTATGTTACTTTTGTTATGTTGTGTTATGTGATCCTATTGCTATATGCTTATTGTGAATTGTTTGTCTCGGTAGAGTTTCCGAGTGCGTAAGCTTGCTACTACTTAATTTTTAGCTTACGAGGATCATCAAGAAGGCAAGTTTTGATCATGTTATTTCTATACCTATGTTTTTATGCATTAGTAATTGTCACCACCCCACCATGCATGCAGAGTGAAAATTTGAAGTCATTAAACTTGAGTAGTATCATGGTAGGATGAACCAATCCCTTGTTACCATGACCCCGGACTAAGTAGTTACTTTGCTATGCTCAGAGACGGTTTTGGGTTGAGGAAATTCATAAGCAAGATGTGAGAGTCAATGATGATGACAACCCCATGAACTACAATGATCAAGATGGACTTCGAAAATCACTACTGGGTGGAGGATTTGTTGACGGCACCCCGAGAACCTGGGGTGGCTGGATGCATGGAGAAGTGCCATGACATCTTATGGAAAGCTTCACCCAGCCACGAAGAGAAGGATGGATGCCCCATGACCGAAGCATCTGCAGCCGCAAGCCATTATGGGCTCGCTGGGTTGACCTTAGTAGTGACGCTGGCTGGACGGTACTACGAGATGTAGAAGAACGGTAGGATTGATGGGTACCGCAGAGCTGTAAGAACTCTTTGAAGACCCTGTTTATCTGCCCCGCCTTCAAACACCATGAAGTGCTAAGACTTTAAAGGAGGGAATGATTCTTGCAGGAAAGTGCGCAACCCTCTCGCAGAGTTAAAGATCTAATCGATTAGCCGTGTCCCCTGTTATGGACATTTGAGCCTCGAACTTGGAAGTATTCGGATATCTCAACACTAAAACTAATGAATTAATTTGAGGGGTTTTATGACTTAATAATTTGGGAATGAGATATTGGTTGGCGGAACCATCTCAATAACTACCAACAATTGTAGTAATTTGCAAGCAAGTCCATCGTAGTAGGATAAAATTTGCTTTTCGCAAAATGATGAAACTTAAAGCTCCACACCAAAATGCATATAGTGATAGTAAGTTTATTATTGTTGTTCTTCATGACTTGCCAGCCTTATTCCAAAAGTTGATTTACATGGCTGCAACGCCTTATGTTGCGTAGGTATATTCCGATCAGAGTGAGGCTACGCCCGCTGGCTTATGATTGCCTTGGAGTCGGATGGACTCGCTTATCTTCGACGCTCACTGTGTTATTAGTTTATTTCTCATGAGTTGGCCTTTGAGCCAAATTTATTCTCTTGTAATAAAGACTCTATATGAGAATCGCTTAATGATATTCAGTGTGATTGAACTTTGATTACTTTATCGATGTAATCGTGGGTACCAAAGATGATCTTGGGATGGTATGTATATAGAGATTTGACCGATTTTGGGTCAGGTCGCCATGTAAGAAGAGGTCATTGGCATCATGAAGAATCTGCTATTCAACATCATTCATGGTGTTCCTCGCTAACTACCATGACTTCTTCATGAGGACTCTGGCCAATGTTGCATTGTAACCTTTTGAATTGAAACCTTACTCTCCCTGGATTATGAGATTCCTCAGATCAAGGTCTTCAATCAATTCCAAGGCTGACTTTCAAAATCATCTCAGCTACTTGCCCCCATTGAAGTCCCTCGCTTAACATTTTCTCAGCCTAATGAAAAGGGCAAGGCCATCGCCGTTATTGATGAAGGCATTCGCCCATTGATGGCCGCCCGCAAAGTCGCATCTTACTCCACCAATGATGACTCTTCCACTCATGACTCGCCGCCAATGCCTCAATGAAAAATCCTCAAGGCGTAGCTCCAAGGGTGATGACCGATCGTGAGCTTCTCCTAATTCTTCACCGTAAGGTCGACCGCAACCACAAAGGGTTATGTCGCTTGGTTCAATTCTTCACAACATGACTGCTATGCACAATTCAGTGAAGAAGAACCACTACTACCTCCATGAAGTATTCAATCGCACCTGGGCTGTTCTGTCTCACCTTTATGGCGAAGAAGATCTCAATCAGATGGGCTTCAAGCAGGACTTTGACTGGTATCAGCCACCGTCGAAGAAATTCAAGAAAGTCAAAGTTCCTTCCTTGGTAGCCAGCTCATATTCTTCATCACGCGAGACTGATGAGCATGAAGATTTGGACGACATCGCAGGCAGCCCTACTTCAACAACCGACCCCAACAACGCCGGCGCCCTCCATCGCCTTCATGATATTCTTCGTATGCGTAGTCCTAATTTTTCGTCCCTTTTGGTCATTCGATAACAAAGGGGAGAAATTGGATGTCGGTCTGGAACGACACCTATGGGATCACAAGAAACCCTACTACGGTTGCCGGGCCAGGTTGCAGGAGAGCAGGGCTAGTAGACAAAGACAAGGATCATTTACCTGTGTTTCGCCATGAGGATGCGAAACCCTAGTCCTGCTTTGGTGGGTGTATTTCCAGAGTTCTTGAGCTCTCGAACTAGTTGTGGTCAGCGTGGTTCAAAAGAGCCAATCCTTCTCCCGGTCGCCGGCCTCCTTTTATAGGAAAAAGGGGTTGCCATAGTGGCACACATGAGGTGGAAAGGTGTACAGGTTGCGAGGTTATCCTTCAGACATGTGACAAGATGCATTTAATGCATCGCTTAGGTGTCCCTTGTTTTATTGAGGACGGGCGAGGCTCGCCCCGTCCGCCGCCGCTTTTCCTCGCTTTTGACACGCCGCTTTGGCCAGCGATGCATCCGCGCCATGTAGGCAAAGCAGTGCAGCCGAGGTGGCGCGATGGTGAAGCCTTCACGAAGATCTGCAAGCCGCCACGCAGGCGCCATGAGTTGGCCTCGAGCTGATGTCGCCACGCAGTGCCCGCCCACTGGTTGGGCTGGCAGCCGCATGTGAACGACGGTGAAGCTTGGTCACCGCGGGCTCGGGCGGTGGCCCCACAAGGCCCTTGGTGAGGGCTTTGTTGGTGGCCCGGCAAGGGTCTTGCTGCATGCAGCAGTCTGCCCCTGCAAGGATCTTGCCGGGGTCTCAGGGCTTCTCGCAAGGATCTTGCCGAGAATCGCTGCCTTCTAATCCTTATCTCGATCTTGAACATGTCTTCACAAAGATCTGCATGCCACCACGGAGGTGCCTCCCAGCCCCGCCCCACGTGGATGATGGTGTTGGGGATCGGGCTCAAGGGTGGCTCGCCTGCTGGTGTGGAGCGAGTTGTCCCAAAGAAGGGTCTTGCCGGGCCACTATGTCACGCCTGACAAGGGTCTTGCCGGGAAACCTGCTTCATTCCCTCTCGCTTTTGTGGTCTTGGCCTTGGCGCTGTTTTGATTGTCTTGCGCCTCGTCTTACCTTGGCTCACCTCCTTGCTCGCTTGGTGTGACCGTATGCTGCTCGATGCCTGCACAGTGTATATGGGTACAAAACATGCACCTCTTTTGTACACCGACAGAGCACCGGCCCGGGCCACATAAGCGCAACGCTGTGTCGGGCTAGGCCTGCATGGTGCGCGGCAAAGGGGGCGTTTTTACCGCGTAAAACTTTTTCGCTGGGCGTGGTGTGGAGGGGTGCGTGATATGGGCGGCATGCGGAGTGATTCTCGCACGCATGCGCCACATCACAAGAAGAGGCGGCTCTCGCTTTCCCCGGCCAAAAGAGGGAGGCATGGAGGCGCTGCTCATTTATCGAACGGGCCGGGCGCAGTTTCATATGCCCACTCCCACAATCACGGGTGGGGAGAGGTTGTTTACCGTCCCTCGGTTCGTGACGCCCGCCACACGCCCCCATTCACTTGGGGTAGCAAGCGGCAGGGCGGAAACCGGCTGTCGCTGGTTGGGGCAGCGGGTCGCTCGATCCCGCAAGGCCTCGTGGCCGGATTGGTCGAACAGGTGGCCGAGCCCGACTCCGCCTCCTTTATAAGGAGGGGAAGGGGGATGGCGCCCCGCACTCTTCTCGCCATCTATCTTCTCTGCTTCGCTTCTTCCTTTCACTTGCCATGGAGAAAGGGAATCCCGGTCCTTCGACAAGGGCGAGGGTCGCTGCTCGACAACGCGCCCCTCCTCCTCCCGAGCCCGGGTGGTGGAGCCGGCCGCAGGGAAGGGGAGGGGTGAGGCTGTGGGCAAGGTCAGGGCAGAGGTCGCAGTGCTCGGGAAGAGGAGGACGGGCGGCGCGCCCCCCCGCCAATGATGTCTTTCCCAATGGAAGGCCATGTCAAAGACCAGCCCTCATGAAGTTCTTCATCAGTGCCGCGCGCTGCCTCCGCTGCCGCCTTTTTGTCTTCCCACCCCTGCTTTCTCAGAGATGGAGCGAGACCGCCCCAACTCCTTAGATTGCACATGAGGGGTTGCGGAACGGGGCACGGGTTGTCGCCGACTTCCCGGCCTCAAGTCATGTACCTCCGTCAGGGGTGGAAGACGCTCGCAGATCCACAGCCCGACGGCGGGCTCGGCCCTCTACGTGGAATTAATGGAGGACGCCTACTCCGCCAAGGTCCCTGAGAGTTCGACTCGCCAAGTGCTGCGTGAAGAGCTCCTCCGATGGAGATTCTCGACAATGGAAGCTCTTCCTCGAGCGAAAGTGATGAGGAGGACAGCGGGCGGATAAGGGACGAGTCCGACTAGGCGCTGGATGCCCTGCTACTGGGCGGTGCGGCAAGAAGAAGATCGACTGGCCGCCTCCGGCAGAGGTTTGCCGGGCGGGCCAGCCTTGAACTTCGGGCCGCCTCCTTGGGCGGATGGCGCCGAGAGGCTGCGAAGAGGAAGAGGGCGGCGGCAAGGCCGCCAACTCGAGTACGGGGCACCGATGCCTTCATCGCAGATTGCCGGTCCCGCCGCCTCATCTTCCAAATTTCTTTTCCCAAGACTGTTATCACTGCCCGCCTGCATGGCCACCGAGGTGTTCTCTTGGTGCTTTCTCGCTGCTCGAGCTCGCCCACGCCCTTTTGCCCTTTCGCCTCTTGACCTGCCTCCCGAGGAGAGGGACAAGAAAGGGATTACGGCATCTTATCTCTTTTTAGCTTGTAAGCTCAGGGCCTTTGTTAAATTTAAAACTTGTAATCCCTTGCTCATGTTTTTCATCTCGCACTAACTGCACTGTATGGGATGTTTTAATGAAAAGGATGCTTGCTGGAGTTTTTGTTCAAGGGTAAATCCCGCGACAAGGAGCGAATCTTTGTTATTGTTTAATATAAACGTTGCCTGCAACAGCCTTGCTGCTCCCCCACTCCACTCGACCGCTTCGCCTTGGCGGAGGCAGGATGAAGTGGGCTTCAAGCTCCTCGCCCCACCTCCTTGCCGCCAAGGCCACGACTAAATCCGACCTGTGAAATAATCCTTGGGTATAGGAAAAGAGGAGCACGGCAGCCTAGAGATAAAAAGAGGTTTCACATACCCCAGTCCGTTCAAATGCATGACAGAGGATAAAGACTTATCTCGATCTGCAGCCCTGCAATCTCATCTTGCCGTGGTTGATCTCAGGTTTGCAGCCCCGCAACTCGGGTTTGCCGGGTCGAGGCGCCGGCCTGCTTCTTCTTTCCAAGTAGCTCACAGAAATGCTCATGTGCCCCGCTAACCAAAGGAGGACAGAAAGGAACAGCTAGACGCCAAGACTGAACCTCTAGGCTAGGGTTAGTCGCTGCTAGGCACTATTAACCCTAGCCAAGGATGAGACTCACCTAGCATGCATGTTATAACTTACGGCGCCGCTTCATTTATTTATGCTCAGCCTCGCTACCGCTTTGTACAAAGGGTCACATGCCTTGCCGCAAAGCTTGTACAAAAGGTGGCTTGTCGAGGCTCCTGCAAGCCGCCTTTATGGGTAAACTTCTCATGAAGATGCTCGATGTTCCGTGAGTTGCTCATCGACGGCATCTTCGGTCTCCAGCAGCATCGCGCCAGCCCGGTGACTCAGATACCCGATAAGGGCCTTCCCACTTCAAGGCCAACTTGTTGGAATTCTTGGCCGATCGAACGCTACCAAGAACAAGGTCGCTTTCCTCAAAGCTTCGTGCATGAAGCTTGCGGCTATGGTAGCAACATAAGGCTTGTTGGTAGCGTACGCTCTCACACCGCTCAAGACGATCTTCTCAAGGAGCGTCAGCCATCTTGGCGCAACGGCTCTTGCTCAAGCTCATCATAAGCGAGCACTCGAGGTGACCCGATATGAGTTCCGTGGGAGAATCGCTATGCCCCGTGATACCGTAGGCAAAAGGTGTCCGGCTGGTGGCTCGATTTGGCATGCCCGATCGACCAAAGAACCGCCGACAACTCATCAACCCAGCGCCTTCCGCTTCTTGTGCAGCTTGTCAAAGGTCTGCTCGTGCCTCGCAACACTTCAGCATTTTCCCTATCCGCTGGCCGCTGTTCGCCGACAAAGCCATGTATAAAACAGACCTTGCCGCCGAGGTCTTCATGTATTGCATGAAGGTGTGGCTTGTGAACTGCGTGTCGTTGTCGGTGATGACTCTATTTGGCACACCAAAATGGCGACCAATCCTTTGAAGAACTTGACGGCCGATCGAAAGCCACCTTCCTCATCGCTTCCACCTCCGCCACTTTGTGAACTTGTCGATTGCAACGCATAAGATTTCAAAGCCCCGACAGCTGGGGAAAGGGCCCAGATATCGAGCCCCTGACCGAGAATGGCCAGAGAGAGGCATTGTTTGAAGGGCTTGAGCTGGTTGATGAAGCTTTTTGAATGGAACTGCACGCTTCACACTTGGTTACTAGTGTCGCCGTGATCTCGGAGGGCGGTGGGCCAGAAGAAACCTTGCCGAACGCTTCCCGGCAAGGGCCTCGACCCTATGTGGGAGCCACATATGCCTCCATGTATCTCCGCCAACAGCTCCAATTCTTCCTCCCGAGGATGCACTTGAGTTTCACACCGCTCGCCTTCTCCGACAGACGCCATCGACGAACTGGTACAGGCGGACCGACGGCTACTTTCTCCGCTTCTTCCCGCTCCTTAGGAAGCTCCCTGCTTGGAGGAATTGACGGTATGGTGCGCCCATGCCGGAGCCCGAGGCTCGATGGCAAGGATGTGCATCTCTTCCGCCATGGGAGCGATCGCCTCTACGGCCAGTGGCTTGACGCCTCGCTCGAGCCGGGCTGTTTTGGCAGGCTTCAGCCCAGGGCAAAGACTTTTTGCCGCAGCCCTGTGGGGCTCGAGAGAAAGTACTTGCCAGACCTGGTTTTCTCCGCTTGCTCGCCTACCGATGGTTCACGGATGGTTGAGTTAACTGGCAAAAGGTACCGGTTCCATGTGTAGCTTGAATGCGCACGCTGGATGTAATCGGCAATGTCGTTTCTCCGCCGGGGACGGCTCCACCGGATACCGCAAAGCGCTCCTCCAGCTTCCTCACCTCATCTACGTAAGCTTCCATCAATGGGCTCGATAATCCTTGTTGACCTAACTAACAACGAGCTGCGAAAGTTTCCGATAATGAGCTTTTAACCCCGAGATCTGCCGCGATCCCGAGACCGGCAAGCAATCCTCGACTCAGTGGTGTTGTTGGTGGACATCTCCGGGAAGTGCATCCGACCACGATTGAGGTGTTCTCCGTGGGTGCGACGAGCAGCACACCGCACCGACGCTTTGGAGCGAGAAAGGCCCATCAAAGTACATGATCCAACATGGGTCCGCTTCCTTGCCGGGAGAGTGGTCTCCGGATTTCTTCTGCGCCGAGGTCCATTCCGCGTGAACTCGCCAAGACTCGCTCTGAATTGTCGAGGTACTTTCAAACTTGAAACCAAAGCTTGACAGCTCCAGGCCCATTCCACAATCCTTCCGGCTATGTCCGGTTGTGGAGTATCTGCTGTAACGGGAGGCGGTGACTACAGTGATCTCGTGGGCCTAGAAGTAGTGACGCAACTTCCTCGAGGCCATAAGGAGGCCGAAGAGCAATTTTTGCACGCCGTAATACCTCGACTTAGCCCCCTGCAAGAGGGAGCTGACAAAGTAAACCAGGTGCTGCATCATCTTCTTCTTTGCACCACTTTACTCGACCGCGCGGCATTGCCTTGGTGGCACCAGATTGCCGGGGCCGCGCTTTGTCGGCACCAGTTCTCGCTTGGGAATCTTTGGCTTGCCACCCGCTGGTTCTCGCCGCCATTGTTGCCTCCTCGTCGACTCCCTCTCGTGCCACCAAAGGCAGCGCTGACCACTTGATTTGTCGCCGCCAGATACAACAACAATGGCTCTTGTGGTTTAGGCGCAACCAGATTGGCGGAGGAAAGGTATTTCTTTAGATCCCGTGAGTGCTGCCTCGGCTTCGGGTCCACTTATTGGGCCTGCCTTCTTCAAGATTTTGAAGAAGGGAAGGGCGCGCCAAGGACTTGAGATGAATCGCTCATGGCGGCAACGCAGCCGTGAGCCGACGCACATCCTTGATCCGCTTGGGCGCCTCGACCGCTCAATAGCCTTGATCTTGTCTGGGTTTGCCTCGATCCCCACACAGGACACAAAGAACCCAAGAAGCTTGCCGGACGGAACGCCAAGACACACTTCTCAGATTCAGCTTGAGGTTGATCTTGCGCAAGTTTGCAAATGTCTCTTTCAAATCTTGCACAAGAGTTGGCCCGCCCTGGTTTTGACCACTATGTCATCCATGTAGGCCTCCATATTTCTACGGAGCTGAGGTTCAAAACCAATTTGACTGCTCTGCAAACGTTGAGCCAAAGACTCTTCAACCCGAAAGGCATCCCTAAAAAGCAATACGTGCACATGGGGTGATGAATGTTGTCTTCTTCATCCTCTCTTGTCATGAAGATTTGGTGGTAGCCCGAGTAGGCGCCGAGGAATGATAATCGATCACACCCGGCCGGGAGTCAACAACTGGTCGATGCGCGACAATGGAAGGGGTCCTTAGGACAAGCCTTATTGATATCTGTAATCAATACACAACCTCCACTTCCCATTCGCTTTGGCGCACCACTACCGGATTGGCCAACCACGCCGATGGGGCACCCTCTCACCAAGCCCGCCGCCCAACTTCCCGATCTCCTCTATGATGAACTCCCGCCTTTCCAGAGCTCGCTTCGACTTTCTCGCTGACGGGCCGCTGGGGGGGCAGACACCTAGGTGGTGCTCAATCACCTCCCTCGAACACCGGGATGTCGGACGCTGCATGCAAACACGCCGACATTTGCCCGCTGGAAGGTGACGAGCGCCTTCCTATTTGTTGTCGAGGGTGGAGCCTATGATGAAGGCCCTCCTGCGCCATCCTCCGTGACGGCACCTTCTGGTCTCGCGGCGGCTCGGCTCGATCTCTTGCTTTGTCGGTAGAGCTCTCTAGCACGCCCTCAATGGTAGCACAACACCCGAGGAGGTGCGCTGCCGGAGGGGTGAGAGAGGTCTTGCCGGCTCCTTCTTCCCTCCCGGCCTTCAGCCGCGTGAGCAGGTGCCTTGACGGTAGCTGCTATAACCGCTTCCCGATAGAGTTGGTCGGCGCAGATCAGGCCCTTCTTGTCGGAAGGGACAGAGATGATGGTCAACGGCCCGGCATCTTTAGCATGTTGTAGGCGAGTGTGACGCCGCCATGAACTTGGCAGGCCGGGCGGCCGAGGATCCCGCTAGGGCAAGGGGATCTCGCCACGCCGAAGACGCATCCTCTCCGCCCCGTAGTTCAACTCTCCTCCAAATGTCACGGCAAGGTGACCTTTCCTTCGGCTGGCTCCTCCTCGATTGACCCCTTGAAACGCGCCCGCTTCTCGAGGTCTCCATCAGAATTTGTAACCTTTGATCACGACAAAGTAGATCAGGTTCAGCCGCCCCGCCATCAACCAACATCTTGTTCACCCCGAGGTTGCGATCATTGGCGAGACCAACAATGGCAAACACCGATCGCGTAGTGCGGTCCGTGGTGATCCTCGTGTCAAAGATGAGGGGCGGCTGGACCACCTTAGCGGCTTCGAGCTTCGAACGACGGCTCGCTTAAACGCCTCGATGCGCTATATCTCCCACGGTCGGGCACGACTTAGAGGCATAACCGCATTGAAAGCAACGCCGCAAGTGAGGTAATCTTCACACAACCCATGTAATACATAAGGAAAGAGATACATAGTTGGCTTACAATCGCCACTTCACACAATACATTAGTAAAGCATTACATCATACAGATACAATCAAGGTCCCACTACGGAACCAAAATAAAAGAAGACTAACCCAAATGCTACACAGATCCCCGATCGTCCCAACTGGCTCCACTATCGATCAACAAAACGAAACAACACAATGAACAAGATCTTCATCGAGCTCCTCCTTGAGCTCGGATGCGCCACCCGCACGGTTTCATCGGCACCGCAAACTGGTTTTGAAGTATCTGTGAGTCACGGGACTCAGCAATCTCACACCATGAGATCAAGACTATTTAAGCTTAAAGGTAGGACAGGTAGTGAGGTGGAGCTGCAGCGCGGCTAGCATATATGGTGGCTACATTCGCAAAAGAGAGCGAGAAGAGAAGCAAAAGCACGGTCGAACAACTATGATCAAGAAGTGATCCTAGAACAACCCACGCCAAGCATAACTCCAACATCAGTTCACTTCCCTGACCACGAGAAGAGACCATCACGTTACACACGCCGTTGATGTATTTTAATTAAGATCAACTTCGGTTTTCTACAACCGACATTAACAAATTCCCATCTGCCTCATAAATCGCTGGCACGGCTTTCAAAGATAATACCTTGTGGGTGTCCTAACTTAGCCCATTATAAGCTCTCACGGTCAACGAAGGATATTCCTTCTACCCGGAAGACCCGATCAGTCTCGAATCCTGCCACAAGACATTTCGACAGAATAAAACAAGAACAAAAAGTCGCCGGATGTGCCGACAAATCCCGATAGGAGCTGCACATATCTCTCTCGTGGCACACCGGATAAGCGGGCGCATGTGTACCGACGTAATCCAAGTTGCTAAGGAATGGTCCCAAGACGGTGTTTAGTTTGGACCAACACTGAGGAGCACCGCCCGGGGTAATAATGATGACCTTGAGTCCGCAGAACCCAAGGGAAAAAGGCTTAGGTGGCAAATGGTAAAACCAATGTTGGGCCTTGCCGGAGGAGTCTTATTCAAAGCGAACCGTCAAGGGGGTCCCATAAATCACCCAACCGCGTTAGGGACGCAAAACCGGGAACATAATACCGATATGACGGAAACTAGGGCGGCAAGAGGGAACAAAACACTGCATAAGGCCGAGCCTTCCACCCTTTACCAAGTATATAGATGCATTAATTAAATAAGATATATTGTGATATCCCAACAAGGAACAACATCTCCATGTTCCAACAAGGAACAAACTTCATCTTCACCTACAACTAACAACGCTATAAGAGGGGCTGAGCAAAGCGGTAAACATAGCCAAACAACGGTTTGCTAGGAAAGGATGGTTAGGGGCTTGACATGGCAATATGGGAGGCATGATAAGCAAGTGATAGGCAACGTAGCATAGGCATAGCAAAAGAGCGAGCATCTAGCAAGCAAAGATAGAAGTGATTTCGAGGGTATGGTCATCTTGCCTGAAATCCCGCAGGGAAGAAGAACGAGTCCATGAAGAAGACAAACGGACGAAGTCGAACTTATCCTCACAACTCCGGAACGGAACCGAAGCTAACGAGAGAAGCAAACCGGAAAGAAGCAAACAACATAGTAAACAACCATCACATAAACATGGCATGATGCGCAAACAAGTATGATGCATGTCCGGTTTAAAGAGGCATGGCATGGCAATATGCACAAACAAAACTACAAGTTAAGTGGAGCTCAATATGCAACGAGTTGCATATTGACGAAACACCACATCAATTATTTAGTTTACTCCCGTCAACAATATTAAATGTTGGTTAACATGGCAATAGGTGAAGCATAACAAAACTATACCATCTAAACAATTTAAATGGGGCCGGATATAACAAACAACAACCGTAAATCCCCATATGCATTTAGCAATTTTAATGGAAACAACAAAGATAAACATTTTAATTGTTGTTAACATGATGCGGATGACATATACAAGTTATATGCAATTTTATTAAAAGTTGACATGAGCATGTTATGAAGCATTTTTCACCGTGGCGGAACGAAGGTGCCACGGCAACGACCAAAAATGTTGCCACAAAGAACATATCGGTTCCAATAACTCGATTGAGATACCGACGCAAGAGAGAAGTGTGCGGATGAGCGCAACATGCAAGAAGGTGGGTGATCCCGGATTCCGGTTCCCACGGACGACGGCATGGCAACGAGGAAGGAACGCGCACGAAACAAACGGGCACGATGCAAACATACGGTTCATCTCATTCAACACATGCATTAGGTCACGGGCGCTGCCTCGCGCTATACCTTCCGCATGCTGGAGCGGGTCGAGTTTGATGCGTGTAGATGGAAGTAGACGCTCACGGTCGACGGTAGTGGTACATATCGAGTGGAAGTAGTTGTTCACGCGACGGCGGCGGTAGTTGTACACGCTTCAAGATGACCGGGTCGCCGGTAGAGGTACTTGACGATCATGTAGTCGAACTTGGCGATCCGGCGGGTACTTGACGAAATCCACCTCGATGTAGTCAGACACGCACGGAGCGTAAAGTTGGCGATCCATGTACTCAAACTTGGCGCGGCCCAAAGGGATGATCGCCGGGCTGCTACTCCGCTGGCGTGGCAGCAAGGCAAAGGAGCTCGTGCTCCTTGGCAACGGAGGCTCGGGCATGAGCAGGGTCGAGAGGGCCGAGGCAGGGGCGAGCCGCGCGGTTGGCTGGCAGTAGCCGCGCCATGGAGGTCAACGAGCGCGTTATGCGGTCATCCTCCCGCCGAGGCGAGGATGGGGCGCACGACCACGCCGGACTTGAGGACGGGACGGCGAGGGAGGCGGAGGCGGAGATGGTCCCAAGACGGAGAAGTCGCAGCGAGGTGCGGGCGAAGCCAGGCTCGAGTGCCTCAAGGCGGCGGCACGGGCGGCAGAAGCGGGCGTGGCGCTGAAGAAGGCAGCGGCGGCGGATCGGTGATGGAACGGGCGCGGCGGTGGCGAGGAGGCCGACGGGCCCGCTCTGCTCTTCTCCGCGAGGGCGGAGCGCGGAGCAAGGAGGAGAAGGTGGCGCAGGAGGAAGGATGGCGCGGGCGGAGAGCTCGGCAGCTGGGCCAGCAGCGGCAGCCATGGGAGGCCGAGGCCAAGGAGGTGCAAAGGCCGAGGCAGGCGACGGGAGGAGGAGGCGACGCGAGGAGAGGAGGGGATCGAGGGCTGCGCGCGGAGGGGGATGGGGTCGGGCGCGAGGAGAGGGAGAGATGGGGATCGGGAAGAGGAGGACGAGGATCGAGCGAGGCTCTCGGCGGCGCCGGGTCGGGAGGAGGGTTCACTAGGGTTAGGAGCTGTGGGGCGGCCGGGCCTTGGGAGGCCGCCCTGGAGAAAGAAGTGGCCAGAGGCCTGGTCAAGCAGTTGGCTGGGCTCTCTCTCACTAATCTCTATCGTAAAAGAAATAGAGAGAGGAAAAGAAAGAGAGGGTTAGGGAAAGATTTAAGATGGGGATACTCTTTCCTGACTCGCAAAAATAAGCTCGATCCAGAAAAATAGAAAAGAGGCACTAATGTAAGATTTAAATTCAAACTTATTTGAATTTAATTCAAATGGTTTGAACTAGAACAAGTTTTAGAAGTGTCCAAAATGTTCGGATTTTTGGTGGAGCTCCGAAAATGATGAAATAATTTATGGGCAAGGTTGGAGACCAAGAATTGAGATAACAACGGCATGTGATATTTTGCAAGTGGGTTATAGTGATTCCAAAACAATGGAATATTTTTATAATATCTCCCTAAATATCGGAGGGTATGTTATAAAGAGAAGTCACCCTTCCTCGATTTAAATGGACCAAGATCCATAATGATTTTATTTAGTTGAGTTTTAAAAATTAATGATATGATGGCATGATGACATGATGCAATGCAAAAATAAAATAGCAGGCACAAAAGAAACACACGGCGAAATCCGGAATATATGGAAGTCTTCTCGAGCATTGGTCTCGGGGCGTCACACTGCTGCTGTAATCTCACGTGCCCACTGCTTGAGCTGGCGGTGAGAGGTATGCAGCGAGGTGCCGCCATCGACGCACATGGCCTCCGTAGCCTTCTGGAACCCTTGCTCACCAGACTCGTCGTCCTCGCCGTGATCGCCATCTTCTTGTGTCTTGTCACGCCCCGGCGGGCCTCTTGCTGGTTGTCTCTGCCGGGCGGCCTCCTTGGCCGCCACGGTTCTTGCCGATCCTCAAAGACCGCCCCCGTCCTTCTCCTTGTCCCGCTTTTCAGATTTCAGCCTTTTGCTTCTCAAAGAAGCAGCTCGACTTGTCGGCAGCTCGAGATCGTGGCCCTTGGTGCGTGGATCTCGCAGATTGCTTGCCGGAGCTTCCTGGCTTGTAGGTGGTCGCCAGGTCCGACAAGCGGTGCACCCGCAATCTCCTTGTCGGGCGTGTTTTCGACCTTCTTGTCGGCATCGGTATCGCCAGATCCTCAACGGCAAGCACGGCCTTGTCTTTGCGCTTCGCCAGACGCCGCTCTTCTTCGCCGGGTGGCGCGCTTCATCAAGAGAATCGCTTCGCCGCCGGCGCCTTCGCCGGGTACTTCCTTCCTCTTCAGCCCGGCGCACTCTATCGCCGTAACGTAGGGCTCGCCACATCCTTAACCTTGGTCATCGCCACTCACAAGATCTTGCGATTGCGCATGTTCGTGGAACGCGCTAATCACAACGGCGGATGAACGCCGATGTTGTATCGCACCGCTGAATCTCCGATGTACTTGTGCAGGTCTCCTTCCTTCCGGGAATAATATGCAGATCATCGCCCGCCATGAGCTTGGTGGCCTCGTGAAGGCGCCAACGAACTCATGGCATGATCCGACCAGAAGAAATGGAATCCACCGCAAGTGCATCAACCAAGACATCACATTGGGCTTGAGCGCCAGCGGGAAATAGTTGGCAAGCACCTTGTCATCGCGGGCCCCAACGGCCTGCATCACGATGGTGTAGATGTTGAGAAACTCGGATGGATGGGTCTTGCCAGTGTACTTCTCGCCGACGTCGGGCTTGAACGCGGCGGTGGACGCCACCGAACCGCCTCACCACGGTAAAGTCGGGCAGCCCACCGTAAGGTAGGCCGCCGGCCCCCGGTGCCGGGTGGTCCATAGCGGTCCCGCCCGCTGTCCAATCTGGCGGCGTTGCTTGACACGCCGCCGACGGTGGTTCGAAAGGCTTCGTGAGCTCGCCCCCGAGGACTCCGCACAGTCGCGCGCGGGTCCGTGGGTCGGACGACGCTATGGAGATGTTATCACAAGCATCGCCGCGACGGGCCGACGCCATGCGGGGCCGGGCGAGGAGGAGGAGAGTGCACCGTGGCTGCAGCCCCCCGGTCCTCCCAACACAAAGATGTGGTAGCTCGGTGGAGCGCCGACCAGGGCCCCGCCGGTCGCGGATCGCCTTTTTTGCGACGGCGACGAGGCTCGGATGGTGGCCTCCACTTGTCGAAGCCCGCAGCAGAGGGAAGTCGAGGAACAGCCGTGCGCTGCGGCCAAAGGTTTTCATGAGGACTCTAGCCAATTTTGCATTGTCACCTTTTGAATTTAAACTTACTCTCCTGTGATCATGAGATTCCTCGATCAAGGTCTTGAATCAATTCCAAGGCTGACTTTCAAAATCATCTCAGCTACTTGCCCCCATTGAAGTCCTCAAGCGGACATTTTCTTCACCGATGAAAAGGGCAAGGCCACTCATCGTTATTGATGAAGGCATTCGCCCATTGGATGGTCAGTTCCGCAAAGTCGCATCTTACTCCACCAATGATGACTCTTCCACTCATGACTCGCGCCAATGCCTCAAAGCAAAATCCTCAAGGCACAGCTCCAAGGGTGATGACCGATCGTGAGCTTCTCCTCGCCTTCACCGAAGGTCGATCACAACCACAAAGGGTTATGTCGCTTGGTTCAATTCTTCACAACATGACCGACACGCACAATTCAAAGGAAGAAGAACCACTACTACCTCCATGAAGTATTCAATCGCACTGGCCGCTCTGCCTCACCTTTATGGCTAAGAAGATCTCAACCAGATGGGCTTCAAGCAGACTTTGACCGTCTCACCATCGTCAAGAAATTCAAGAAAGTCAAAGTTCCTTCCTTGGTAGCCAGCTCATATTCTTCATCATGCGAGACCGATGAGCATGAAGATTTGACGACATCGCGGCAGGCCCTACTTCAACAACCGACCCCAACAACGCCGCGCCCCTCCATCGCCTTCGTGATATTCTTCGTATGCGTTAGTCCTAATTTGTCGCCCTTTTGGTCATTCGACAACAAAGGGGAGAAATTTGATGTCGGTCTCGAACGACACCTATGGGATCACAAGAACTTTACTACGGTTGCCGGGCGCAGGTTGCGAGGAGAGCAGGCTAGTAGACAAGACAAGGATCGCTTACCTGTGTTCGGGCCATGAGGATGCGAGAACCCTAGTCCTGCTTTGGTGGGTGTATCGAGAGTTCTAGAGCTCTCGAACTAACTCGTGGTCAGCGCAAGGTTCGAAGAGTCGAATCCTTCTCCGGTCGCCGGCCTCCTTTTTATAGGAAAAGGCGCTACACAAGGGCACACAGTGAGGTGGAAAGGTGTACAAGGTTGCGAGGTTATCCATCGACATGTGATAAGATGCATTTAATGCATCATTTAGGTGTCCCTTGCTTTATTGGAGACGGGCGAGGCCTGCCCCGTCTGTCGCCGCTTCTTCCTCGCTCGACACGCGCTTTGGCCAACGGCGCGGCGGCTCCATGTAGGCAGGCAGCAGCCGAGGTGGCACGGTGGTGAAGCCTTCACGAAGATCCGCGATGCCACCACGCAGCGCCGATGTGTTGGCCTCGAGCGCATGTCGCCACGCAGTGCCTCGCCCACTGGTTACCGGGAGCCGCATGTGAACGGCGGAAGCTTGGTTGTCGGGCGGCCGGGCGGTGGCCCCGCCGGTGTCCTTGGTGAGGGCCTTGCCGGTGGCCCGCAAGGGTCTCGCCAGGTGGCCCGGCAAGGGTCTTGCTGTGGCGCAGTTGCCGCCCCCGACAAGGATCTTGCCGGGTCTCGTGGCCTTCCTCGCAAGGATCCGCCGAGAATCGCTGCCTTCTAATCCTCATCCGATCTTGAACATGTCTTCACAAAGATCTGCATGCCACCACGGAGGTGCCTCCCGAGCCTCGCCCCACGTGGATGATGGTGTTGGGGATCGGGCTCAAGGGTGGCTTGATCTGCTGGTGGATTTGAGCTGTCCCGCAAGGGTCTTGCCGGGCCGCTGAGGCCGCCTGGCAAGGGTCTTGCCGGGAAACCTGCTTCATCCGCCTCGCTTTTGTGGTCTTGGCCTTGGCGTTGTTTTGATTGTCTTGGCGCCTGGTCTTACCTTGGCTCACCTCCTTGCTCGCTTGGTGTGACCGTATGCTGCTCGACTGCCTGCAGCATGTATAGTGGTACAAAAGTGCACCCTCTTTTTCTACAATCGATATTTGAGTTAGTCTTCGCCGGTCTCTATATATGGGCGGTTTTTTTTCTAAGTTACAACTCGCTCTTCCAAGTCTTTATCAGACGAGTTGTAAACTTAAACCCGATGGTGGTCTCGATACTTTTGCTATGTTGTTCTTCATGTTATTTCCTCATATATGTTAATGCACACATGCTGAATTACATCACCACCATATTTCATCATGCATTTCAAATTCTTCATATCATATGTTAAATGCGTATGAATTACAAGATATAGGGGAGATCTCCATGATTCTACTCTTCAAATGTGCATTGCTTCAAAAGCAAATTCTCACTATGCACATCTTCGTGGGGAGTTCTTCTATATCTTGCAATCAATTCCTCAATATGAGTATTTACACTTCATATGTTTATCCCCGTTAAAAACTTAACCTATATTGTCATCAATCACCAAAAAGGGGGAGATTGTAAGTGCATCTAGTGCCCCTTAGTGATTTTGGTGTATTGAAGACTTATAGGTTAAGGGACTGATGCGCTTGTGAGTGTACACAGTGTCTATAAGTCTATGAGGAGTTTGATATTTACAGAGAAAGTCAATTCTCTAAAAATGAATGTCTTCAATCAAGATTTTGGATTTCTAAAGACTTTCAAGACTTTGAAAGTGAAGAAATTGGTGTGACCGTGAAGACTTGGATTTCACGCGAGGAACATGAAGCATGAAGACTTTTGTTTTCGTAGTTTCATTTTCTCTTTCTTGAGTCATTGGAAACACCGTACTGTTAAAGGGGGTCGAGGAAAAACTAAGGAAAAGTTTCCAAGTGATGCTCATCTCAAAATCCTACACCTACCAATCCTTTCGAGTGAAGCCATTGGAAATCTCATGCAGTTCAGTCAATTTCTTCAGTGACAGAGACGAAGTTCTTCTGGTCTTTGAGGAATTTGTTCCGACTGAGGAGTTAGTAATTCGCTAGTGCGTATTGCCTACAAGTGAGGATCATGATAGCCCTGAGGAATTTGATAGCCAAATTTCCGACCGTTGCTATGCTATGCGCCAGCTGTCCCAAAATATCTACCCACCTAATGGTCATATCATTGAAGGGCATTTATGTCTTATCATGTCGGGCTGCTCCCTAGGCTATAAATAGCCCCCCTACAACCACTAGCTGGTTGGATGCTTCGAGAGAAACTGACACTTGTCATTAAGAGCATCCCATCCTCCGAGGACTTTGAGCAAAAATCATCAAACGAGGAAAACCCAAACCCAAACACCTACAAAACCCAAAGTGATTGAGCATCATCAAGAGATTGATCATGTGGATCTCGACGCTTGTTACCTTTGAAGATTGTGCATCTTCCGCACGGTTAGGCGCCATGGTCTAGAGCATCCAAGAGGAAATTGTGGATCATCGAGTGACCGAAGTTTGTGAAGGTTTGGAAGTCACCAAGACTTACCATGAGTGATTGGGCGAGGTCTGTGTGACCTTAGCTCAAGGAGAATACGATGAGGACTGTGTGTCCGGATCGGTGTCCTCGTGTTTAAATACCTAGCCGCCCAACTGCACGCATAACCGCACAAAGAGCTTGAACTGGTCTACTAAATCACCGCCTTCACCAAGCTCACCGGTTCTATTTCCTCAACCCTTCCATTTCCTCATTATCGTGTTGTGTGCTTGATCATTACTGCTTGAAGACTTTGATCAAGACTTTCTCAATTTCCTCGCTCAATTTCTTCACCATTTGTCTTTGGCTCAGATATCATGTGCTTACGCTTTCAGATTTCTCTGCTTGTTTTTCATTTCATCATGATGACTATGCTCATGTTATGTTATGTCTACACCTGAGTACTTATTCCACTTCAAGTAGTTCTTCGCTTAGGAATTTCCTCACCCTGAAATTCCTTAGTGAAGAATTCATAGAAATCGCCTATTCACCCCCCTCTAGTTGACTTAACACACTTTCACTCTTAAACCGTGCGTGCAAATCTTTTTTTTTTTGAAAAATTACTTCCCCACTTTATTAGACTAGGTCAGGTAGTTCGTCTGATACAATACTGAGAATACAATCTGGGGGAGCTAAATCCCACAAAACCGAAACACCATTACATAAACCAAAACGAGCTAACTCATGGGCCACTTTATTCGCTCCCTCCCGACCCAAGTTGCTTTGAAGTCTCCCAAATTCCTTGCCATCATCTTGATCTCTCAACCATGATGCCAACCGACGGCAGATTTCTTTCTTGCTCATTCAAAGATCCCGGCAACCAGAGAGACATGTGCAAGGCGGAATGCTTGTCAAACCGATCCCAAGTGACATTGGCTATAGGGAATGTGGTTGTGCATTTCTCCACCATGAGGCATGGGTCCATCTAGTTGGTGTGCAAAACGCACCTTCTCAACATCTGTAACTCATGTGGTCAAATCCTTCCAATCTTGTGTAGCCAAATATCAAGAATAATCGCTCGGTGCTACTAGAAACACCGCGGATTTAACCTCGTAAAACGGGCTAAGTTGTCAACCGGAGGTGGTGGCGGTGGGTTGTTGTTGTTGTTGCCTTGGTTCTCGAACTAGCAACCGCATCAAGGCATTCTGTTGTTCGATCAACCGAGTGAGCTCCGTGGAAGACAAACCCGGTCACGCCTCGTAGGCATCTAATGGGCTTAGAGGGAAGAGATTAGAATAGAAAGAGGTCTAAAGAGAAAGCACTACCCATATGCACATGAGAACAATACATTCATGTCACACCACTCAATTCAAACAAGGGCATACAACCGATCTAGCTACCGCTATAAAATACTCGGACTACTACTATATACATGGCGGAAATACTACCGATAGTATGGTGGTCATCTAGAAATTTTGATCGGTGGAAGACTCGATGATATCCTCTCCACTTCGCCTTCGTAATCATCGCCACTACCGCCGGGTCGGAGTCGGTGTCGCCGATGATGATGTAGTCCTCGGATGGTCGCCATCTCCTCCCCGCACGGGTCTCCCATGAATACTCCTAGCTTGTTCGTCAGTCTTCATTCTTTTCTACTAGCACCGCGATTTCTCCTCATATCCGCTGTGTAGACTTGAGTTCCTCTTCAAGCTCCATGTTCCTAGTCATCACCTTCTTCAGATCTATCATGCTTGCGCACATTTGGTTCTCCTGGCAACGAATGTGCTGGTTTAACTCCTGGATGAAGGCTGCAATGGATCTGTCCCTCCTGGTGCTGATCATCTCCCATTGCTTGTCTCGGCGCCCACATATGTGATAGATAGTGTCCTTAAGATCCTTGTGGTAAACTTCGCCGATGTGTCCCATGGCGATGTGGGCTGCCATGCTCTTTCCTAGACTCTAGGTTGGTGCATCAAAGCAAAACTCTATGGGCTCAAGAATCATGGAATGTCCTTCCCGAACATGAACTCAAATCATCCAATGGTCCTCTTCTCGTAAAGTGGCAAAGTAGGTCCCGAGAGCTTGGTATTCCGATGTTCAGTACCTAGTGACTTCCTTCAAGTATCGCCCAAAAGGGTGTCTTCATCCGTTGAGCAAACTTGTTCCTTGGGTCCGCCATCCAGAATGGAAAATGGAGAGGAGTCGAAATGAGTAGAGAAGAGTGACCTATCGCTATCTTAGTGGTCACGCCCTACAATCAGCAGTATGCTCGATACTATCTTAGTAGCGATCCGACTCAAACGGTCAAATCTTCGTGCATAAGTGTCATCCCCGGATCGGTAATGCTGCCACACACAAGATCAAGGATTTATAACAGAGTGCAATCACACACTTATTACATCGAAAGTCTCAAAAGAGAACTTATTACAATAATATGGCTTAAGGCCATCTAATTAAGATAACTTCGTACATCAAGGTAAATGAGTCCATCAACTCCAAGGGCATAGCTATGCACGACAACAACCTAGCGATCTTACTCTTTCGTTCAAAAGTCTGCAACATAATACGTTGCAGCCTAAAACGGGTCAGCACATGGAATATGCTGGCAAAATAACATTGTAGAGCCATGACATGAAAAATTCTAACACTATATGCATATATGGCTGGTGGAGGCTCTATGGTTAGAAAGTTTTTGCGAAAAGCCGATTTTTTCCTACAAGAAAGGAATATATTTTATTTAACTACAAAGTTGGTTGACAAACATTGAGAAGGTTCCTCCAACTCTATCTCAATTAAACAATATTAACAACCCGACAAATTTATTTAGAGAGTGATGAGATCAAATCAATAATTCAAGTACCAGATACTCAAGATGTCCATAACCGGGGACACAACTAACCATGACTAGTTTGTACACTCAGAGATGTTTAAGACTTTTCCCCACAAGACTCGATCTCATCCGTTGTATTTCTTGCAATCGCATGATGTTTGACAAACGGATGACCGAGACACGTTCTTCCAAGAGGTCCCTTAACCGATAGATAGGCCGTACACCTACAATCCCCTACATCTGCTAGCCCATCATGGAAAGGTTTCCACAACTTACTCAACTATGCCAGAGCCCATAATGGCTTGTGGCTGCACACGGAAGTTTCTAGCATGAATAATCTTATGATCCCTTTGAGCCTGGGTATAACCATAGGATGATCACCCGCACTCCGGATATCCTAGGACAACACCGATTCTCCATGTGCCTGCATAACCCACTGGTGCCCAGGTGCCTCAACCAATCCACCCACATGTGTATTTAAGTAGCCACCTTGTTAACCATTATTGATAACTCTCACATCTGTCATGGATACACTCATCCAACCCACGCTCACGAAAGCATAGCATGGCAAGATAAGTATAACGAGAAGAAACTCCCAAGGTTTGAAATAAAAGGGCAAATAGGTTCTACCTCAACAATTACTTCCTGCACTCCACATGTTAATCAGATCCTACTCATGCAATGTTTGAGGGTTGAAACTAATGCATAAACCGGGTAATAAAGGGTATGATCAAAGTGTTACTTGCCTTACTAACGATCTGCAAACCCTAGAGACTCAGAGTAGCATGCTTCAGACCGAAATTCTACCGCAAACAAACAATAACACTCATAATCACTCAAGCATATATGCAAGGGTAAAACTTAGATGAAAAGTCCAAGCTGAAAGTTCAACTCAAGTGCTTCGATTTGTAAAGGAATCAATCAAATCGAGCTACGTAAACTCAAACTACGATCAAAAGAAGTTCAAATCAAATCTCTTGAAACCAAATTTTAAATTGTCAAACCATGTTCAAGTTGATTAACTAGAAAGAGGGGTTCGAGACGAAGATTTTGGCGTTGGTTTCACTCGATTTGGAGGAACATGCAAAAGTTGCAAGGGTTTGAAGATCAGAGCTCATTTATATAAAAATAATCACGGATAGGTCCCCGCCGAAAATAAAACAAAAAAGGAAAATCTATCTGACTAATGTCCGCTAATGTAACAACGAACAAATTTGTTCGTTATAAGAACTAAACGAACAAATGTTAGCGTAACAGATCTAAACCAAGAAAACCGATCTAAAAACTAATTGATCTAGGGTTTACCAAATAAACCAAGAAAACCGACAAACCGGCGGCGGCGGCGGATCCTGACAGCGGCGGGCGGCGTGGCTAACGGCGAGGCGGCGGGGTTCTCGGCGGCATGCACGGTGGCAACGGCAATGGGCGGCGGCGCTGCTCTACGGGCGGGGTCATGAGGTCAAAGGGGAGGAAAGGCGGGGTGGCGGCTTATAAGAGGGGCGGAGCGAGGCGGCTTGGCGGAGGGGCGGGCGAGGCGGCTTGGGGGAGGGGCAAGGTGGCGGGCGGTGGCCAACCGACTTCAAGGCCCTCATGGCAAGCATGGAGTTCATGGAGGAAGACGGCGGCGTCAAGGGCCTCTGCTGCTTTACTGGTCTGCTATTTAGTCTGGGCAAAACTTTTTAAAAAATTATGTCAAGAAAAATCCTAATAAAATATTAAAAAAATTCTGAAAATGCTAAAAACAATTTTCACCGCCTAAATAAAATATTTAGAACAAAGTGAGCATTTTTCCGCCTAAAATGCAATTTTGAAAATGCATATTTTTCTAATTCAAATAAAATCTCAAAAAATCCACATAAAATATTTATTTGATTTAAAAATTCTTCCTCCAAGATTTCTTTTTTGATTTAAATCATATTATCTTCTCTTTATTTTAATATTTAAAATACTCAAGAAAAAATATTAAAACCAAAATGATCCTCTTTTCAAATTTGAGAAAATTCAAATATGAAAATTATGAAATCCCCAACTCTCTCCGTGGGTCTTTGAGTTGCTTAAGATTTCTAGGATCACAACCAAAATGCAAATAAAATATGATATGCATATGATGATCTATGTATAACATCCAAATTGAAAATTTGGGATGTTACTAACCTACCCCTTAAGATGAATCTCACCGAGATTCGGGTTGGCTAGAAAATAGGTGCGGTGGTCTTTCCGAGGTCTTCCTCTCGCTCCTGTGTGGCTTTATCCTCGGATGGTGGCTCCAATCGAACTTTGCAAAATTTGATAACCTTATCGCATGTAACACGGATGGCAAACTCGAGAATATTGACCGTTTCTCCTCAGAGGCCGATCACTATCCAACTGAATTGCTTCCGTGGCACCAGATCTCTCAGAGGAATATCGACCATCTCTCGCATGGCACTTCTTCAACTCGGAAATATGAAACACATAATGAACTCCCGACAATCCTTGGGGTAACTCCAACTTGTAGGCCATTCTCCCATAATGCCCGTAACTCCGGTATGGTCCTACAAATCTCGGGCTAACTTTCCTTAACTCCAAACCGCTTTCACCTCGAATGTGACACACGAAGACATGCCCTGCTCCGATTTCATAGACTACCTCCTTGTGTTTTGAGTCCGATAACTCTTCTACCCGGATCAAGGCTACCTTCACCTATCTCGGATCAACTTAACCTTCTTCGATTCCTTGATCAAATCTGGTCCAAACAACCGACGGCTCCAACTTCATCCCACTTCAAAGGTGTCCTCGCACATTCTCCCATACAAAGCTTCAAAGCTGCCATCTTCAAACCGGCTTGGTAATCGTTGTTGTATGAGAACTCCGCAGAAGGCAAATTATCATCCCAACTAGATCCATAATCTAGCGCACAAGCTCTCAACATGTCTTCCGTAATCTGATTGACTCTCTCGGTCCGCTCCATCCGTCTGTGGATGAAAGGTTGTATCAACTCTTGCTCGGTACCCAAAGTCCGTGCAACCGATGCCAAAACTTTGAAGTAAACTGTGTTCTCTATCTAATATGATGGTCCTCGTAACTCCATGCGCATATACGATCCCGGCCATATATATCTTGGCCAACTTTGCACTCAGATAGGTGATTTTCATCGATAAAGTGAGCCACTTTGGTCAAACGATCCACTACTACCCAGATAGAATCATATCTTGATCGGGTCCCGGTAATCCGTAATGAAATCCATGCCAAGCTTGTCCCACCTCCATTCGGTATCGGCAGAGGCTGCAGAATCCTCGCCGCTTCGATGTTGTTCGCCTTCACCGACATACATCACATATCGCTACATATTCAGCAATATCCTTCTTCATACCGCTACATCTTGGTGTTTCCGGTGTATCGAGTATGGCGAGTCATGAGCTTCTCAAGTATTAACCGCCTCGATCTCGCATTATTGGGTACATAAACACGGTCCTCAAACCATAAAGTTTCATACTCATCCTCACGAAAACCTTTGGCTTTTCCTTTGCTCATCTTCTCCTTTATCTCAGCAATTTCCTTATCATCCTTCCGAGCTTCTAATCTTTCCCAATAATGTTGATCGAACCTCCATTGCTGCAACAAAACCTCTTGAACTATCTCCAAGCGAAGTTCCTTGAGCTCACAACTAACTCCGCGTAATCCTCTCGCTTATGAGGGTATTGACATAACTCTTCCGCTCAAAGCGCCTCGCTACAACATTGGCCTTTCTCGGATGATAGTGTAGCTTCATATCATAATCCTTTATGAGCTCCAACGATCTCCTCTCAAGGTGAGATTCAGCTCCTTCATGTGAAAATGTACTTCAAACTCTTGTGATCCGTGTACACATCACAACGGTTTCCAATAAGAAAATGTCTCTAGGTCTTGAGCGCATGCACTATGGCTGCTAACAACAAATCATGTGTGGTATAATTCAACTCATGCAATGGGTTTACATGAGGCATATAAAACAACTCTTCCGTCTCAAGATAAGTACACCTCCAAGTCCTAAGCGAGAAGCGCCGAATACACTTGGAAATCCTTATGATATCCGCAGAATCAGCACTTGTAGGACCTTGAAGTATGTCTAGAGGGGGTGATTAGACTACTTGACCAATAAAAACCTAACCTTTTCCCAATTTTAGACTTTGGCAGATTTTAGCTATCTTTGAGCAAGTCACAATCTTCACACAATTCAAGCAAGCATGCAAAGAGTATATTGGCAGCGGAAAATAAAGCATGCAACTTGCAAGAATGTAAAGGGAAGGGTTTGGAGGATTCAAACGCAATTGGAGACACGGATGTTTTTGTCGTGGTTCCGATAGGTGGTGCTATCGACATCCACGTTGATGGAGACTTCAACCCACGAGGGTAACGGTTGCGCTGAGTCCACGGAGGGCTCCACCCACGAAAGGTCCACGAAGAAGCAACCTTGTCTATCCCACCATGGCCGCCGCCTCACAAGGACTTGCCTCACTAGCGTAGATCTTCACAAGTAGGCGATCTCCTTGCCCTTACAAACTCCTTGGTTCAACTCCACAATCTTGCTCTGAGGCTCCCAAGTGACACCTAGCCAATCTAGGAGACACCACTCTCCAAGAAGTAACAAATGGTGTGTTGATGATGAACTCCTTGCTCTTGTGCTTCAAATGATAGTCTTCCCAACACTCAACTCTCTCCCAGGATTTTGATTTGGTGGAAAGAAGATTTGAGTGGAAAGCAACTTGGGGAAGGCTAGAGATCAAGATTCATATGGTTGGAATGGAATATCTTGGCCTCAACACATGAGTAGGTGGTTCTCTCTAACTGTAAGTTGGAAGTGTAGGTTTGTTCTGATGGCTCTCTATGAATGAAGAGGAGGTGGAGGGTATATATAGCCTCCACACAAAATCTAACTGCTACACACAATTTACCAAACTCGTGGGACCGAATCATCAAACTCGGTCGGACCGATTTTGTAAACCTAGTGACCGTTAGGATTTTCGTGGATCGACATGCATCTCGGTAGGACCGATTTGGTTAGGGTTAGGCATAACGTAATCTCGGTGAGACCGACACACAAACTCGTGAGACCAATTTTGGTAATTAGCTAACCAGAGAGTTGGTCGTAAACTCGGTGGGACCGATTCGCTTCTTTCGTGAGATCAAAAGTTACGAAGGGAAACAGAAAGTTTACGCTTGTAATCTCTGGGACCGATCACTCACTTCGGTTAGACCGAAACGTTACGAAGGGAAACAGAGAGATTACAATCCCATCTCGGTGAGATCGAGATCCCTATCGGTGAAACCGATTTGCCTAGGGTTTGTGGCAGTGGCTATGACATTTGAACTCAGTGGCGCCGGATAGAAAGAATCGGTAGGGCCGAGTTTGACTTTCGATTTAGGTCATATGTGGATGTGAGAAAGTAGTGGAGGGTTTTGGAGCATATCACTAAGCACATGAAGCAAGAGGCTCATTACAACACCTCATCCCTTCTTGATAGTATTGGATTTTCCTATAGACTCAATGTGATCTTGGATCACTAAATGTAAAATGTAGAGTCTTGAGCTTTTGAGCTTGAGCCAATCCTTTGTCCTTAATATTTTGAGGGATCCACTTTCATCATCCATGCCATGCCAATGATTGAGCTTTCCTGAAATATTCATCTTGGAATAGTATTAGCTCAATGAGCTATATGTTGTTGTGAATTACCAAAACCACCTAGGGATAGTTGCACTTTCAATCTCCCCTTTTGGTAATTGATGACAACATATATATCAAAGCTTCGACAAATGATAATAAAATTGAAAACATCGTTGCTTTGAGAAGTATGTGATAAGCAAGACTCCCTAAATTTGTGCATATCTTAAGATTTGCTTTGGACTGCAAATGCACAAGAAATTAGGTTTATGGGTTACTCTTCCATGTCACATACATCTTGGTGGAGCGCCAAAATAATAACGATTGAATATATGCACTCATCACCAAGCATAGTGAATGATCATATAAGGATAAATAAGATAATATCATAAAAGGCATAAGTGTAGCTTATGATCAAACACATGATCATCAATGTCTCACAGGTAATGCATAGTATCTCAAGCAATCAAATGCAAATAAAGTTCAACCAAGAAGACAAGAGAGAACAAAAGCAAATCTCTCTCTCTCTCTCGAAGCCTATGATCTATACATTTTTCTCCCCCTTTGACAACAAGTTACCAAAAATTTCCTAGAAAATGTAGCACTATGTCGCCTCTCGTGCTTGGTCTTCGGTGGTGTAGACAGACTCAAGGATGCACGATCAAGAGACGTGGTAGGAGCCAAGAAGTTGGAGCCGGAGCTGGTTGAGCCGAGCTGTAGCCGAGTCAAGAAGTGGCTCGTGTCATAGTTGGCACCGCGATCGACCTCTCGAGCTCTAGGCACTCGCAAATGCATCGCTTGTCGCCTTGCCCTTCCTCTCCGTGATATCATCTTGTAATCGCTTCCACACCGATCAATCTCAATCACTTTGACATCAAGATCATAGAATTTTTGTTCCATGATTCTTCCGTGCTCTCCCGGTTTTGAGTTAGGTGGCCAATCCTTCTCAATCCGTAGAGTTGATGCTATCAAGTAACCTAGATGCTCCTCGCTTGTTCTTCGTAAGTACTCGATGCCTCGCTAGAGTGGGCATCTTTGCAGCTTTCTTGCCTTGCCTTCTCCTTTCTCTCCCGAGCTTGCAATCGATGATGGTTCATTCTCACCATGACAACTCGATTGTCCTCAAATTCAGGATAGAGAACCATGTGTTCCTTATCCAATAGATACTTTCTCGTGCTCATCTTCGAGTTTATCAACTCAACTGTGGGGCATAACCACAACTCCTCTTCTCGGTCCGCCGTTGTCCTCTTAATTGTCTCAACTATGAGGCTCAAGACCTTGAATTTCCGAGGCACATCAAAACATGAAGCAAGTTGATTACATGCCCTCTAATCATGTTATGGTCACCGATTTGGGCAAAAGAGTATGCCTTAAGATCCAGCTTGATCGTAGGCAGCCCCGATGTTAGAAAATGGACTCGATCCAAACTTGAAGGTCTCAAGTGCATCATCCGGGATCTCCTTGTACATCTCATGACATAGAGTTATGATCCATCTTCTTCTTACCATAAATGTCCAGTCATCCTCACTTTCCTTTGGGGCATTGATCAAACTTGCCCATTCCTCTATGGTAGACTGATATCCGGTTCCTTCCGACATCCACACTATCCCGCCATCTAGATAGAAATGTGTTGTGGAGTAGAATTGCATGATAAGTTCATCGCTCCAGCTTGGTGAGCTTCGCCAACAAAACCAGCAACTCCACACGACCAAGCTGTCATATACCTGTGGTAGTGTTCTGTGTTCTTCTTAATGTAGGTCCAATAACCCATCTCATATCGCAAACTATGGGCTTCTTATCCAAGAAGATAGTCTCATAAAATCCTGCTGCTCCTTGGTGTGGAACCCGTAGTCCACAGAGTCCTTCTCCTCGTGGCATATGGATCTCGACTCTCTCCATAGCCTCAACCCATGATCTATCCTGATCTTCATGTTTTCAGCCACATGATGAGCATCATTGTGGTCTGGGATCTTGGGTTTGAGCTTCCTTAGACCTGCCCTTCTTCATCTTCCTCACTTCAACCTCGTGCATTGGGGCCTTGTTCTTTTAGTCACCGGTATGCTCCTCGGTATTTCTCTTGGGCTTGGGGGCAGCTTTGGCTTTGAAGTTGCAGCCCTCGATTTGATAGCATCACCCATCGGCTTTTGTGCCTTGGGTGCTGGTTCTCAACCTCTTCTTCTTCTTCCTCTTCCATCATGGAAGGCTTCCCAATCACTCTTGCCATGGTCTTCTTGACCCTTTCTTTCCTTTTCTTTCCTCTCGCAACAACAGTTCTTTTGGGTTGAGATTCCAAAGGAGCTTGATTAGACACTGCTTTGGACATTGGTTGTCCGTCACGGCCTTTTGATTTTCAAACCAGGCTTCACCGCAGATGAGCTGAACTCCTCTTGAGCACTTTCTTCTTGGAGCTTGCCTCATCCTCAACTCGCCACATAATCCTCATCCTCGCACTCGAGGTCTTCTTCTTCTTGTCCTTGTGGCATCCTTGGGCAAATTTCTTGAGTGCTTCGCCCCCTCATCTCGAGCTGCTTGAGGGACTAGTGCCCTCGCCAATTGGATCTGCTCTTCAGATTTGTTCTCGCTATCACTTTGGTCCGACATGTTGTTCAACCGACGCTGACCCTCGTGAATAGTTATAGATGAGGTAGAGTGGATGAGCATCACAAATGCAGAGATTTTTGCAAAAGAATGATTCAAAAACTTAGTTTTAGTTTCCCATCGAAAACATTTCAGATCTACCGATTTTCAAACTCGTGATACCAAGCAGTTTTGGAACCTAAACTAGTGAACTCGGCCGATCGAGTCACAGCTTCGTGGCACCGAGACTGCTAGGGTTTCACAAAGTTCTGAAATCGGTCACACCGATTAGCAATTCTCGGTCGACCGAGACTTACTAGTGCAATGGCATTAGCCAATCGGTGGGACCGAAGTTTTTCAACTCGGTGGGTCCGAGATGGTTTCATGGAAACCTAACCCTAAATTTTCGAATCGCAACTATTCTAAGGATTGATTTGACTAGATAGGAGTGTTTCAATCGTGGCAAGATGCATAATGAACACAATGTGCCGAGAATCGACGAGGAAAGCACTCGTGATCGAGTTCATACCCTAGTTCGGCGAGAACTCGCTACGGCGGCAACGGCGGAGGAGAATTCGCTGACGGCAAGTGAGACCAGCGATCGAGGCAGCCGGCGATGAAGTCGACGATCCAGAGACCAAGTTGGCAGAGCGAGCTATGCGCTGGCGAGAAGATTCGGAGAAGGTTTTCCAAATTTTGCCCGCATGTGATATATATAGCTCGACTTCGCCGGTGTGACCGAGTGGTACACGGTGGCACCGAGATGCAAAACTGTGAACAGTTATAGCAACTCGTGTGACCGAAGTACAAATCGTTGCACCGAGATGAAAACCTAGATCGATTTAGTAATCTCTGATGACCGAAATGGAGGAATCGGTCGACCGAAAATCACAAAGAAGTTTTGGAAGTTTAAGTCTATGACTAATCGGGACTCGAGTGCTCCTCACACGAGTGGTTCGAATCGACTTGATCAAATTTTGTGATGTAGCATGAATAGAGTTTGAGACGAGAAAAGCATAGATAGCTAGAGAAGGTTCTTAGGCATTCTTGTCCATCCACTTGGCCAAAGAAAAGAAGCCAATCAATCAAAACAACAAGTGGATGTCCTCGAATGAGTAAATATGCAACCAACATGCTCACACAATAAGATATCAAATGAAATATGTGACAAAGCATGCACAACCAATTCTAGCATCTATCAAACAATTGGCGATGACTAGGTCATCTATATATGAGTATATTGATTTAGGAGTCAAATGAGAACATTTGATCATAGGTCATACTCATCGCTTAAGCTCAAGTGGGGTTTCCACTTTACATAAAGCATTTATGTGTTCACATCATTAGAGTTGCTTTGACTCAATTCTTAGAGTTAAGCTCCCCTAGATGTGAGATCCCCTTAGAGGGATGAACTAACCTTGGGTTTTGTCAATGATGACTTCATGTAGGTGTTGAAGATGTGGATGCTCAATGTTGATTTAGATCGCTTAGAGCAATCCTTTGGAGTGAGTTGCACTTTCAATACCTACATGGGTTAGTCCCACAAGGAACAAACAAGAATATCCATAGACATAGAGTGATGCACACACAAAATGATGTCCATGAAAACATTAGGTTACCTTGTCCCTTGCCTTACCAACATGAGGGTTTGTGACTCCTTGAACTAGTGCAATGATATCGGTTGATTGCACTTGTCCTTGCCATAATGATATGAGTGAAGAATGTTGGTGGAGTCACCTCAAGAACTCTCTAGTTCTTCTTCTTCGATCCACATCATCTTGATGGGAATCCTTGGTGTAGTAGTTGTACTTGATGAAGTAGAACTTGACATAGTCTTGGGAACCCACTTGACCAAGGCCTTAGGTGCTTCTTCAAATGCATCAATCTCCTCTTGAAGTTTGTCCTTGCCTTTGTTCTTGTGGTCTTGTGGTGGAAGATCATCTTGTGCTTGTGTTCCTTGAAGGAAGTAGGATCATACTTCTCTTATTGAGGAACAAACTTCGCCTTGGGGTATTGATCTTCTTCCCACTCAACTCCATTGGCATTGAACTTTGTTCAAAACCAACACCTTGATTCTTCCGTGCCTTTCTTGCTTATGCATAATTTCCTCAAATTGCTTACTCCCGCAAGACTCTTGTATACACCTTTCTATAATTCCCTTTAATAAGTTGTTTTCTTGCTCAAGTGTAACTTGGCTAAGAGGATCATTAGTGGAATCAAGAGAACTACTAGAAGCAACAATATTCGATTTAGCATTATTATTGTTACTACTAGAGGAAGAACCTTTCTTGTTCTTATTACTAGACTTGACTTGAGGCATGTAAGTAGATATGAGTAAACGCTGGCGATGTAAGAAGAACTTTTCACGGAGATCATCATTGATTGCCTTTAAGAACTCATGCTCTTGCTCAAGATTGAGCTTTTCAAAGCGTAACTTCTCATGAGCCCTTAAAAGTTCTCGATGATCTTCAAGATAGTTTCATGAGCTAACTTAAGAGTGTTTAGTTCTTTAGTTAGACGCTCAATCTTCTCCTTATCATTGTAATTCATTTCATCTTGATTAGCATGATTAATTGACGCTTCATCATAGTATTCATCACTAGAGTTGTCAACAAGTAAATCATCATCACCTAGCAAGTCATCTTCATCAACATCAAAATCAACATACTGTGGTGTGTTACCTTAGGACCTTTGGCCATGAAGCATCTACCAATTCCTTCATTTGATTATTCAAATATGTCGAGGAGTTGGTTGACACAAGTGCTAGACCGCAACACCTTCATCTTGAGTGTATTCGAGTCGGAGTGATAGCTTCTCTCCTGAGTGATGGTCGGAGTCTGAGTCGGATACCCATTCACCAACATGAGCTTGATGTCTTCGCTTTGTGTAGCTCTTGATGACTTGTCCTTCCTTTCCTAATCCTTGCTTCTCCGTGAGGGTCTTCGCTCATAACGATCATCTCTACTCCTTCTCTCTCTTGGTGGTGATTCTTCTCTTCTACTTCTTCTTGGGAGAATCTTCTTCTTTGTAGGGTGTCGACACTCATTGAATAGTGTCCTGTCTCCCACAATTGTAGCAATTGCGCCTCGACTAGAAGATCTTTTGTCATTGTAGGACCTTGACTTAGAGCTTCTTTCTTTGCTTCTACTCTTGTAGAATTTGTTGAAGTTTTTCACCATTAAGCTCAATTCTTCATTGAAGGTTTGTTTCTCACTTGATGATGTGGGGCTTCACATGAGGCTTTGTAAGCACCACTGACTTGTTGTGAAGTTCCTCCTTATCCTTGAGTGACATCTCATGAGCAACAATTCTTCCAATGACTTCCGAGGCTTGAGATCTTTGTAATTGGGCATCATTTGGATCAATGTGCACACGTATCATATTTTCCATCCAATGCTCTTAGGATCTTCTTGATGATGAATCTATCGGTCATCTCTTCACTTCCTAAGCCGGCAATCTCATTTGTGATAAGAGCAAGCCTAGAGTACATTTCAAAGGACACCTTCACCATCCTTCATTTTGAACTTGTCAAGTTGACTTTGGAGCACATCCAACTTGGATTCCTTGACGAGTCGGTACCTTCGCATATCAATCAAAGTGTCCCAAAATTCCTTTGCATTCTCAAGACGGCTGATTTTGTTGAACTCCCGGGCATAATCCATTGAAGAGGATATCACAAGCTTGAGCATTGTATTGCAACATCTTCAACTCTTCCGCACTAGCTTCACGGTTCGTTCTTCCCATCAAAGAATTCACCTTGCAAACCAATACACACAATAGCCCAAACGGCGGGTTATGTCCGAGAATATGCATTTTCATCTTATGCTTCCAACTAGAAAAATTAGTGCCATCAAAGTAAGGACCTCTACGGTGATAATTTCTCTCACTAGACGCCATACTCTCCTAGGTTGTGAAACCAAGGCTATGACCACAAAAAGCTATGGAAATCAAAGCAAATGGAGACCAAAGCTCGATACCACTTGTAGGACCTTGAAGTATGTCTAGAGGGGGTGATTAGACTACTTGACCAATAAAAACCTAACCTTTTCCCAATTTTAGACTTTGGCAGATTTTAGCTATCTTTGAGCAAGTCAAGCAATCTTCACACAATTCAAGCAAGCATGCAAAGAGTATATTGGCAGCGAAAATAAAGCATGCAACTTGCAAGAATGTAAAGGGAAGGGTTTGGAGGATTCAAACGCAATTGGAGACACAGATGTTTTTGTCGTGGTTCCGATAGGTGGTGCTATCGACATCCACGCTGATGGAGACTTCAACCCACGAGGGTAACGGTTATGCTGAGTCCACCTGAGGGCTCCACCCACGAAGAAGCAACCTTGTCTATCCCACCATGGCCGCCGCCCACTAAGAACTTGCCTCATTAGCGGTAGATCTTCACGAAGTAGGCGATCTCCTTGCCCTTACAAACTCCTTGGTTCAACTCCACAATCTTGTCTGAGGCTCCCAAGTGACACCTAGCCAATCTAGAAGACACCACTTCCAAGAAGTAACAAATGGTGTGTTGATGATGAACTCCTTGCTCTTGTGCTTCAAATGATAGTTTCCCAACACTCAACTCTCTCTCACAGGATTTTGATTTGGTGGAAAGAAGATTTGAGTGGAAAGCAACTTGGGGAAGGCTAGAGATCAAGATTCATATGGTTGGAATGGAATATCTTGGCCTCAACACATGAGTAGGTGGTTCTCTCTAATTGGTAAGTTGGAAGTGTAGGTTTGTTCTCGATGGCTCTCTCTACTAATGAAGAGGAGGTGGAGGGTATATATAGCCTCCACACAAAATCTAACTGCTACACACAATTTACCAAACTCAAGGGATCGAATCATCAAACTCGGCCGGACCTATTTAGTAAACCTAGTGACCGTAGGATTTTCGTGGATCGACATGCATCTCGTAGGACCGATTGGTTAGGGTTAGGCATAACGTAATCTCGTGAGACTGACACACAAACTCGGTGAGACCGATTTTGGTAATTAGCTAACCAGAGAGTTGGTCGTAAACTCGGTGGGACTGATTCGCTTTTCGTGAGACCAAAAGTTACGAAAGGGAAACAAAAGTTTACATTGCAATCTCGTGGGACCGATCGCCACTTCGCTTAGACCAAACGTTACGAAGGGAAACAGAGATTATAATCCCATCTCGGTGAGACTGAGATCCCTATCGGTGAAACCGATTTGCCTAGGGTTTGTGGCAGTGGCTATGACATTTGAACTCGTGGCGCCGGATAAAAAGAATCGTAGGGCCGAGTTTGACTTTGGGTTTAGGTCATATGTGGATGTGAGAAAGTAGTGGAGGGTTTTGGAGCATATCACTAAGCACATGAAGCAAGAGGCTCATTACAACACATCATCCCTTCTTGATAGTATTGGCTTTTCCTATAGACTCAATGTGATCTTGGATCACTAAAATGTAAAATGTAGAGTCTTGAGCTTTTGAGCTTGAGCCAACTTTGTCCTTAATATTTTGAGG
>JAHIAM010007318.1:0-38573 GCA_021605205.1 Aegilops longissima | reverse complement strand
GTCTATCCCACCATGGCCGCCGCCCACTAAGGACTTGCCTCACTAGCGTAGATCTTCACAAGTAGGCGATCTCCTTGCCCTTACAAACTCCTTGGTTCAACTCCACAATCTTGTCGGAGGCTCCCAAGTGACACCTAGCCAATCTAGGAGACACCACTCTCAAGAAGTAACAAATGGTGTGTTGATGATGAACTCCTTGCTCTTGTGCTTCTAATGATAGTCTCCCCAACACTCAACTCTCTCACAGTGATTGGATTTGGTGGAAAGAAGATTTGAGGAAAGCAACTTGGGGAAGGCTAGAGATCAAGATTCATATGGTTGGAATGGAATATCTTGACCTCAACACATGAGTAGGTGGTTCTCTCTAACCGGTAAGTTGGAAGTGTAGGTTTGTTCTGATGGCTCTCCCACGAATGAAGAGGAGGTGGAGGGTATATAGCCTCCACACAAAATCTAACTGCTATACACAATTTACCAAACTCGGTCGGACCGAATCATAAAACTCGGCCGACCGATTTAGTAAACCTAGTGACCGTTAGGATTTTCGTGGATCTGACATGCATCTCGGTAGGACCGATTTGGTTAGGTTAGGCATAACGTATCTCGTGAGACCGACATACAAACTCGTGAGACCAATTTTGGTAATTAGCTAACCAAAGAGTTGGTCGTAAACTCGTGGGACCGACGGTTTCTCTTTCGGTGAGACCAAAAGTTACAAAAGGGAAACATAGAGTTTACATTGTAATCTCGTGGGACCGACTCGCTTCTTCGTTAGACCAAAAGTTACGAAGGGGAAATCTGTCGGGCGCTCGGGAACGGGGTCCCTGACTTGCTCGCTCGCGCCCGCGGCGTGGTTCAAAGGGGCCCATCACGCCCATCTTCATCAACACAAGCTCAAGACCTCGCGAGGGGCTGAGCCTCGCAAGCATAACAGAAACTTCTCGTGCACGGCCTCATCAGGCTGGCTCGCGAGGAGGCGGAGAGATCAAGGCGGGTACCTCACGAGGTGCCCATGATGCAAGCCGTGACGACATAAGGGCGCCGGGCGCCAGCCCGCAGAGTGTGATCCTTTCCTTTGGTGCAAAGGAGCGAGCGCAGCGAGAGCATCAAGCAAAGGCATCCATTTCGTGCAACGAGACCAAGACCAGCCCAACGGCACGAAGGAAGTCATTGGGAGCCCGAGCCAAGGCCACCACTGTGGCTTTTGACAAAGCGAGGACCAACTTTAGTCAGATAAGTGTACCAGATGTTCCCTTTAAATGGCTAATTGTTGGCGCCTTCCCGCTAATATTTGGGAAGAGGCCCAGGCCCTTTTGCCTATAAATAGGACTAGCCACCCACAGGGTAGAGGCATCTGAATCAGCAGAGAGAGAGAGAGACCGAACTCCCCTAGCAGTTCATCGCACCAGCCAAGAATGTACTCGCGAGGTTGTTCTTCCTTGTATTGTTCATCACCATCGGCCCAATAGGCAATTCACCACACCACAAACTAGAGTAGGGTATTACACCACAACGGTGGCCCGAACTAGTATAAACCTTGTGTCTCTTGTGTTGTTCCTTCGTTAGTTTAGATCCAAGCGAGGCGACGGGGTGCAGGTAGGTAGAGGGCGAGATCTCCGCGCGCACCCCAGTGTTCGAACCTCAAGGGTCTGCCGAACCCGAACCGACATTTGGCGCGCCAGTAGGGGTGCGCCGGAGTTTCTTCCGCCACCGCCACCCGGCCATGATGAGCAGCGGCCGCCTTCCTGCCCGCCAAGCAAACAAACAGGTGGCTGGGGCTCGAGCCTCGCCCCGCCTTGCAACGGTGCGGTGGCCGACAAGTTCGCCGACGACGCCGCCAAGGCTACAACGGCGCGACCGATCCGATGGCCTTCCTGCCGGGCGACGAGGAGGCCGCCTCGGCCGGAGGTGACGACAGGTCATGGCCAACCGGCTTCCCATGGCTCCTCACCGCGCCCCGCGGCGTGGTTGCTCCACCTTCCGCAGCCTCCATGGCCTCTGGGAAGAGCTCCGCGCCTCTTCCTCACCCACCACGCTGCACCGCGCCTCGGTCGTCGCCGGTCCTCCCTGGCGTTTCGCGGGCGCCGCCTCAAGTCACCACGCTGTTGCTTCGTCTGGCGGGTCGGCGCCGCCCCACGCAGCCGGAGCCCTCAGACCGTCGGCGCCAAGGCCAGCCTAACCTTCAGCTCGGAGGACCACTCTCCAACTCATCCTGCTCGGCGCGCCCCATGCTGTGCACCCCACCATCTGCCGTGGCCGCCACCAGACTTCATCGACGGCGGCGCTGGCCTCAACGTGTTTCGCTGAGGCCTTCAACCTCCTCTACATACCCCGAGCGGCCGCAGCCCACCGCCTTTCAAAGCGCCGGGCGGGTCATCCAGCTCCTTGGGACAGATCCGCCCCCCGTAACTTTCGCACCTACAACAACTTCGCGACGGAGCAGGTCGACTTCGACATCGCCCCATCCGCCTCCCTACAACGCCATCCTCGACTACCCAGACTAGCCCAGCTTCATGGTCACTCACCCGCATACAACCTCATGAAGATGCCCGGAGCAACGGTGTCCTCACCGCGTCTGGCACACCGGAGATGCGCTATGAAAGTGCTCAAGCTCATTAAGACGGCGGGCGCCAACAAGAGCCCGCCGACGCAGAGACCCTCGAGCCCAAGGGGGCTGCACCAACCAAGAAGAAACAGTTGTTCACCCAAGACAAGGCAGAGACTAAGGAAATACCACGACGAGGACGGTCCACCGACGCCACTTTCACCATAGGCGCCAGCCTCGAGCCCGAGTAGGAGGAGGCCCTGGTCAAGTTCCTACGCACAAACAAGAAGGTATTCGCCTGGGAGCCTGATCAGTTGGCGGGGATCCCTAGGGGCATAATCGAGCATCACCTCCACGCAGCCCCAACGACGCCTGTGAGCGTAAAGCGAGGCGGCAGTCCACCGAAAAGCAAGCCTTCATCGCCCGTGAGACCCGCAACCAGAAGCCGCTGGGGTCATTCGCGAGGTCCGATCCGGATTGGTTGGCCAACCCTGTCGCTGTACCAAAGAAGGGAGGAAGGAGCGATATGTGTCGATTTCACCAACCTCAACAAGGCATGCCCGCAAGATCCATTCCCGCCCTCGCATCGACCAGATCATCGATTCCACCGCCGAAAAGCGACCTGTTATGCTTCTGGATGCCTTCTCCGGTATCACCAGATCAAGATGGCGGTAGAAGACGGGAGAAGACGGCCTTCCCGAACCCATGTGGGGTGTACTACTACACAGCATGCTATCTGGCTGCGCGAACGCAGGGCGACCTTCCAGCCGGCCGATGCACATCACCTTGGGTCCGCAGCTCGGGAAGAATGTTGAGGCTTACGCCGATGACATTGTGGTGAAGTCTCGGGAGGCCGTAACCCGATACAAGACCTGGAGGAAACCTTCACGAGCCTCGACGCAGTGAACCTATGGCTCAACCCGAGAAGTGTGTGTTTGAGTCCCCTGCAAGCTCTTGGGCTTCTTCAGATCCCACCGAGGCATCGAGGCTAACCCACAAAAGGTCAAGGCGGTCGAGGACATGAGCCCGCCAAAGACCCTCGTGGAAATGCAGAAGCTCATCTGCGCTGGATCGCGCTTAGGGCGCCCATCTCCAAGTTGGGGAACGAAGGCTGCCTTTCTTCCAGCTAATGAAGAAAAAGGGACCTTTGAATGGATCAAGAGGCCGACAAGGCTCCAAGGTCTCAAGAGATACTGACCAGCCTCCGGTCATGGTGGCCCAACGCCTGCAGAACCCCCGGTGCTCTACTCGCCGCCACTCCCTACTCCGCCAACAAGCAGCCTGTGGCGTTAGGGAAGAGCGCCAAACCAAAACCACAAGAGCAACCCAGGTCAAGGCAAAGCAGGAACAAGAAAGACCCACAGAAACCACTACCGCGGCTGAGAAGGGTCAGCCGCCGCAGGGGAGCGCACTAGGGACGGAAGAGGTCCCTCCCCCAGACTACCAGCCTCTGGAGACTCCATCGCCTCAGGAGGCGCCACGGTCCCCAGAGGGCGCCAGCGGCACTGGCGCTCCAAACCTCATTGAGCACCTAGTGTACTTCGTCAGCACGGTGTTTCGGGACGCAAGGGCGCGGAACCCCATGCCTCAGAAACTCCTCCCCGCGCTATTGGTGGCCTCACGCAAGCTGCAGCACTATTTTCAGGGTCACCCCATCAAGGTCGCCTCAAGATACCCCTTGGAAAGGGTGCTCAGAGCCCTAACTCAGCCGGAAGGGTCGCTGAGTGGAACATTGAACTGCAAGCTGCTTTCAGCTCAAATTCAGCACGACCAGAAATATCAAGGGGCCGATTAGCGGATTTCGTGGCAGAATGGACGGAGGCACTGGCCTCAAGGCCGACGAGGATCGGTCCTCTCCGGAAGCGGCGCTGTAAGGCTGGGTCATGTACTTCGATGGGGCTTCTCTGTGCATGGTGTCAACAAGGGCGGTGCTCATATCTCCCACTCAGACAAGCTTTGCTACGCCAGCAGCCTGCTTCCAAAGAAGGTGAAAAGGTCTCCAACAACATAGCGGAGTATGAAGGTCTAATAGCGGGCTTGAAGGCCGATTCGCCCTAGGGGTGAAGCGCCTACCATCAAGGGCGATTCACAGCCTCGCCAATTTCTCCAACAAGGTGTACGAGCCAAAAGATGAGCACATGGAAGCCTACCTTGGAGGTCCGCAGGATGGAGAAACAGCCTGGGGTTGAGTTGCAGATGTGCCCCGCACCAATCAGAGGCCGACGACATCGCCAAACGAGCATCCAGCGGTTACCTCAGAGCCCGGGCGTGTTCGAGGAGAGGCTTTTCAAGCCTCACCATGCCATCACTATCAAACACGGCGCAGCCTCGGAGGAGCTCCTCCACCACCGCTTCAGAGCCCCGGCTCAGGGTCCGCCTCAGAGCGCCTGCCTCGACGATGGAGCCTCGTGAGGGGTGCTGGATCACAGAGTCCGGAGCTACTTAACGCAAGGGACCCTGCCGAGAAGGAGGAGGAAGCGGAGCGTGGCGCGCAAGCAAGCACAGCTGCATCGCATCGGGATGGAGAGCTCTGGAAGCGATCAATGATGTGGCACTACGCGCATCTCCAGGAGCAAGGGAAAGAACTGCCGCGGATATACACGGTGGAGACTGTGGCATCACTCGTCATCACGAACCTCGTGGGCAAGGCATTCCGAGCGGTTTTATTGGCCTATCAAGCGCCAACGACGCCAGAGAACTAGTGAAGGCTTGCGGCTCGCCAATTCCATGCCAAGCAGATCCATCACCAAAGATGAGGTCTGCAAACTATACCCTCTCGTGGCCATTCGCAGTCTGGGGCTGGATATCCGGGCCCGCTTCGGGCGCCAGGGGCTATCGCCACCTCTACGCCGCCGCGACAAGTTCACCAAGTGGGCTGAAGTGGAAGCCGCCCGCACCATTCCCGCAGGTTCGGCGGTCAAGTTCGCTGGCGGGTATCGGAGTCGTTCGGGTGCCAACCGCATCATCATCGACAACAGTTCATAGTTCACAAGCAACCTCTTCAAAACATACTGTGCTAACCTGGGAACGCAGATATGCTACGCTCGCTGGCGCACTTCGGCAACGCCAGCCGAAGCGGCTAATGCAGAGGTCCCGAGGGGCCTCAAAACCGTAACATTCAAGAAGAAACCGAGGCCCGCGCAGAGGTTGGTACGACGAAGCTTCACCAGGCCGTGGTCCATCCGCATGACCACAACCAAGCCAACCGAGAGACCCCGCTCTTCCTGGTCTATGGAGCCGGCAGTCCTTCCTCACGAGGTCGACATCGCTCCGCACGGGTCCCGGGCGCTCGACGAGGCGCAGCAGACGCCATGCGGGGACGGATCTTGTGCCGGGGAGGAGCGCCGCCGAGAAGCTACGCCAGAGCAGCAAGGTACCAACAAGCACCGCGACGGTACCATCGCTGCAACATCCGCCCCTGTAACTCTTGAGGTAGGGGACCTCGTGCTCAAAGCGGGTTCTCTCCGTGGAGGGGCTGCATAAGCTCTCTCCCATGTGGGAGGGACCGCTCAAGGTTGTTCATGTTTCCAGCCCGCCCGCGGCGCTTGGAGACTCGTGGAGGGGGTGCCACCGTAACGCTGGAACATCCATCACCTCCGGAGGTTTTACCCTCAAAAGGCCCAGAGCTTGTGAAGAAGGCGAATGGCTGAAGCTATCTTTTTGGAAAAGGCCCAGAGCCTGTGAAGAAGGCGAATGCCTGTGAAGCTATCTTTTTGGAAAAGGCCCAGAGCCTGTGAAGAAGGCGAATGCCTGTGAAGCTATCTTTTTGGAAAAGGCCCAGAGCCTGTGAAGAAGGCGAATGCCTGTGAAGCTATCTTTTTGGAAAAGGCCCAGAGCCTGTGAAGAAGGCGAATGCCTGTGAAGCTATCTTTTTGGAAAAGGCCCAGAGCCTGTGAAGAAGGCGAGTGCCTGTGAAGCTGTCGCTTTTTGGAAAAGGCCCAGAGCCTGTGAAGAGGGCCAATGCCCGTGAAGCTTGCTTCCCCCAAGAAATGCCCGGAGCCTGTGAAGAAGGCCAACGCCTGTGAAGCTTGCCGCCCGTGACACTCTCACGAATAATGAGTTGGGATGTACACGCCCGAGTCTCAGAGCGCCGGCCTCAGCCCCGGGCTCCCTCCCACGCCCAAAGGCAGCACTTAGCTCTGCTACTGTGAGAAGACGTCAAGACTAGATTAGGTGCGGACGCGCTTTTTCATTAGCTTTCTGCAGCTTGGCTTGTTCATTCTCATTTGAAGTTTTATCGGTTGTTGCCATTTTAATTTGTGGCTCTTCGACCTTTCGCCTCCTACCTCGATTTCTCTCACGAAGGTCTCGCGAGGGGGCAGCCTGAGCGCCTCACGAAAGTGTTTTCTGCCCTTATTGTTCGAGGTTTCTACCCGGTCCACTACAGAGCACCCTCCACCACGCCCACGGGCACCGCGACATCTAACACAGACCTGGTCGGTCGCCCACAAGCAGAGGCCGGAGCTACCTCTCCAGACTAACCTTCGCAGGACATGAAGCGTTTGACAAGGCCTCGACCTTGGGAAACGAGGGCCACGACGGGCACCCCCGAGCTAAGTAATTTCTACGCGCAAGCGTGTAGCACAAAGGCATAATACCGAGATAACAGAAACAGTACGATAATTAACAGCAATAGTCCAAGCACGCCCACGCTGGGCCCTACACTACCGCCTCTTTGCGCAGAAAAGGAAAAGAACAAACAGCGCTGCTCGCTCGACACCAACTCGCTGGGAGACTCGAATCGCCTCCCGAGCTCAAAGCGGACTCCTCGCGCTTCACCGGGCAAGACGGCGGGCGGACTCGCCACTCCCCTCCAGCAGCGCGGCGGCGCTGGAGGCTGGTCGCGCCACCGCTGGAGGAGCCGCTGTTCAAGAAGAGCCGCCAAAGCTCGACGAGCCCCGGCGCCGCCACCACGCTGCGGCCGCCGCCTTTCATCGCCGCTGAGCCGACCCGCTGCCACGGCCGCCGCTTCGTGGCAGCACCCAGCACGGCGATCGCTTTTCCCCAACACCCTCACGAGAGGGTGGCATCGCCACGAACTTGAAGTGCAGGGTGCATCGCTGCTCAGACCACGCTGCTGGCAAACATTTTCACCAAGGGCCGTGGCCAGTTCCCCTGCCGCAGAGATCTCCAGCGGCTCAGGAGGCCCGGCTGCAGCAACCATCCGCCTGAAGCCGAGGCCGCCTGAGCACCAGCCGAAGCTCACCTAGGAGGAATCGAGAAGCTGGAGCCGGTGCCGGTCGGCTCACGACCACACAACGAACTCCGCAGCACCTCCGCCGAGTGGAAGCGCTGCCTAGGGGTCGCGCGGTCAGAAGCGCACTTCAAAGAGGGCTCGCCGCCCGCCACTGCTGGAGATCACCTCGACCGCGAGGAGCCACAGGTGTTTGCGAGGACGGCCTCACCGCTTTGGGGGGGAGAGTCGCCCACTGGCGAGCCTTCCCTTCTCATGCCGAGAACCTCTTCAAGGAGCCATGGAGAAGAAGAAGAGGCAAGAGGAGATGGACTAGAAGGGCAGCGCCGTTCCTGCACTTATAGCCGGTGAAGGCCAACCACCGACGCCCACGATCAGAGGTAATCATGACCCGCTGCATGCAGGGACTTGTCAATCTGCAGCCGCCGAGGCGTCGTGGGGAGCAGGGCCGCCACGCCCAATCAACCGCCACGCTGGCGCCTAAGGTCAGAGGCTATGAGGGCTCAAGGTGCTCAGACTTGCCCCTTCGCCTCTCGCCAGCCAAGTCCAAGCGCCGCTTTGGGCCCGGGGCTACTGTCAAGGCGAGGGAACGGGGTCCCTGACTTGCTCGCCACGGCCCGCGCATGGTTTCAAAGGGGGCCCATCACGCCCATCTTCATCAACACAAGCTCAAGACCTCGCGAGGGACCAGCCTCACAAGGCGCACAACAGAAGCTTCTCGTGCACGGCCTCATCAGCTGGCTCGTGAGGAGGCGGAGGATCAAGGCGGGTACCTCACGAGGTGCCCATGACGCAAGCTGTGACGACTAAGGGCGCCAAGCGGCGCCAGCTCACAAGAAGTGTCCTCCTTTCCTCTTTGGTGCAAAGGAGCGAGCGCAGGAGAGAGCATCAAGAAAAGGCATCCATTTCGGTGCAACGAGACCAAGACCAGCCCAACGGCAGGAAGGAAGTCATTAGGAGCCCGAGCTCAAGGCCACCACCAGGGATTTTGACAAAGCGAGGACCAACTTTAGTCAGATAAGTGTACCAGATGTTCCCTTTAAATGGCTAATTGTTGGCGCCTTCCCGCCAATATTTGGGAAGAGGCCCAGGCCCTTGCCTATAAATAGGACTAGCCACCCACAGTGGTAGAGGCATCTGAATCAGCAGAGAGAGAGAGAGACCGAACTCCCCTAGCAGTTCATCACACCAGCCAAGAACAGCACCTCATGAGGTTGTTCTTCCTTGTATTGTTCATCACCATCGCCCAAGAGGCAATTCACCACACCACAAACTAGAGTAGGGTATTACACCACAACGGTGGTCTTAACTAGTAAAAACCTTGTGTCTCTTGTGTTGTTCCTTTCAGAGTTTAGATCCAAGCGAGTCGACGGGTGCAGTAGGTAGAGGGCGAGATCTCCGCACACCCCAAAGGTTCGAATCTCAAGGGTCTGCCGAACCTGAACCGGCTGTAAACAGAGATTATAATCCCATCTCGGTGTAACTGAGATCCCTATCGGTGAAACCGACGGCCTAGGTTTTGTGGCAAGGGCTATGACATCCTAACTCGTGGCGCCTGGATAGAAAGAATCGGTAGGGCCGAGTTTGACTTTGGGTTTAGGTCATATGTGGATGTGAGAAAGTAGTGGAGGGTTTTGGAGCATATCACTACACATGGAGCCAAAGGCTCATTAAGCAACACCTCATCCCTTCTTGATAGTATTGGCTTTTCCTATAGACTCAATGTGATCTTGGATCACCAAAATGTAAAATGAAGAGTCTTGAGCTTTTGAGCTTGAGCCAACTTTGTCCTTGATATTTTGAGGGATCCACTTTCATCATCCATGCCATGCCATTCATTGAGCTTTCCTGAAATGTTTATCTTGAATAGAATTATCTCAATGAGCTATATGTTGTTATGAATTACCAAAACCACCTAGGATAGTTGCACTTTCAATCTCCCCTTTTGGTAATTGATGACAACATATAGATCAAAGCTTCACAAATGATAATAAAATTGAAAACATCGCCGCTTTGAGAAATATGTGATAAGAAAGAGCTCCCTAAATTTGTGCATATCTTAAGATTTGCTTTGACTGCAAATGCACAAGAAATTAGGCTCATGGGTTATTCTTCCATGTCACATACATCTTGGTGGAGCGCCAAAATAATAACGATTGAATACATGCACTCATCACCAAGCACAAAGAATGATCATATAAGGATAGATAAGATAATATCATAAAAGGCATAAGTGTAGCTTATGATCAAACACATGATCATCAATGTCTCACAGTGTAATGCATAGTATCTCAAGCAATCAAACGCAAAAAGTTCAACCAAGAAGACAAGAGAGAACAAAAGCAAATCTCTCTCTAGAAGCCTATGGTCTATACATTTTTTCCCCCGCTTGGCAACAAGTTACCAAAAGTTCCTAGAAAATGCATAGTACTATGTCGCCTCTCGTGCTTGGTCTTCGGTGGTGGTGTAGACAGACTCCAACGATGAACGATCAAGAGACGTGGTAGGAGCTGAAGAAGTTGAGCCGGAGCTGTAGCTAGAGCTGAAGTAGTGGCTCGTGTCCGGAGTTGGTACAAGCAATGACCTCCGAGCTCTAGGCACTGCAAATGCATCATTGTCGCCTTGCCCTTCCTCTCCTCAAGATATCATCTTGTAGCTGCTCCACAAATGATCAATCTCGGCCACTTTGACATCAAGATCATAGAATTTTGTTCCATGATTCTTCCGTGCTCTCCTGGTTTTGAGTTAGGTGGCCAACCCTTATCAATCCGCAGAGATGATGCTATTAAGTAACCAAGCTGCCTCGCTGTTTCTTCAGAAGTAGTCGATGCCTCTACTTGAGTTGGCATCTTTGCAGCTTTCTCCTGTCTTGCCTTCTCCTTTCTCTCCGGAGCTTGCACTGATGATGGTTCATTCTCTGTCATCACAAATCGATTGTCCTCAAAATCAGGATAGAGAACCATGTGTTCCTTATCCAAGAGATACTTTCCTATGCCCATCTTCGAAGTTAATCAACTCCCGAATCAGGGGCATAACCACACCTTCTCTTCGACCGCCGCTGTCCTCTTAATTGTCTCGACTATGAGGCTCATGACCTTGAATTTCCGAGGCACATCAAAACATGAAGCAAATTGATTGCATGCCCTCTAATCATGTTATGATCACCTGATTTGGGCAATAGTGTATGCCTTAAGATCCAGCTTGATCGTAGGCAGCCCCGATGCAGTAAAATGGACTGATCCAAACTTGAAGGTCTCAATTGCATCATCCGGGATCTCCTTGTACATGTGTGCCATTGAGTTATGATCCATTTTCTTCTTACCATAAATGTCCGTGTCATCCTCACTTTCCTTTGGGGCATTGATCAAACTTGCCCATTCCTCTATGGTAGACCGACATCCGTTCCTTCCGACATCCACACTATCCCGCCATCCGGATAGAAATGTGTCAGGAATAGAATTGCATGATAAGTTCATCGCTCCAGCTTGGTGAGCTTCACCAACAAAATCAGCAACTCCACAAGCAATCAAGCTGTCATAAACCTGTGGTAGTGTTCTCTGCTCTCCTTCGTAGGTCCAATTGACCCATCTCATATCGCAAACTATGGGCTTTATCCAGCAAGACAACCTCATAAAAGTCTTGCTGCTCCTTGGTGTGGAACCCGTAATCCACAGCAGTCCTTCTCCTCGTGGCATATGTATCTGCTCTCCATAGACTCAACCCATTATCTCTCCCGATCTTCATGTTTTCAGCCACGTAATGAGCATCGCTGTGGTCTGGGATCTTGGGTTTGAGCTTCCTTAGACCTGCCCTTCTTCATCTTCTTCACTTCAACCTCGTGCAATGGAGCCTTGTTCTTTCAGCTGCTAGAATGCTCCTTGTATTCCTCTTGGTGCATTCTTGGGCTTGAGGCAGCTTTGGCTTGGAAGTTGCAGCCTCGACTTGATTGCATCACCCATCGCTTTTGTGCCTTGGGTGCAGCTCGCAGCCTCTTCTTCTTCTTCCTGCTCCATCATGGAAGGCTTCCCAATCACTCTTGCCATGGTCTTCTTGACCCTTTCGCTCCTTTTCTTTCCCTCTACAGCAATAGGCTCTTTGGGTTGAGATTCCAAGGAGCTTGAGTAGACACTCTAGCTTTGGACTTGGGCTGTCTCGTCACTGGCCTTTTGATTTTCAATCCAGCTTCACCGCAGATGTGCTTAATTCCTCTTGAGCACTTTCTTCTTGAGCTTGCCTCATCCTCAACTCGCCACGTAATCCTCATCCTCGCACTCGAGGTCTTCTTCTTCTTGACCTTGTGGCAGCCTTGGGTAAATTGCTCGGAGTGCTCCTGCCCCTCATCTGAGCTGCTTGAGGGACTAGTGCCTCACTCATCCGGATCTGCTCTTCAGATTTGTTCGCTATCACCTGTCCGGCTATGCCGTGCAACCGATCGCTGACCCGTGAATAGTAATAGATGAGGTAGAGTGGATGAGCATCACAAAATGCGAGATTTTTGCAAAAGAGTGATTCAAAAAACTTAGTTTTAGTTTCCCACTGAAAACATTTCGGATCTACCGATTTTCAAACTCGGTGATACCGAAGCAGTTTTGGAACCTAAACTAGTGAACTCGGTCAGACCAAGTCACAGTTCGGTGGCACCGAGATGCTAGGGTTTCACAAAGTTCAGAAATCGGTCACACAGATTTGTAATTCTCATTCAGACCGAGACTTACAAGTGCAATGGCATCAGCCAAATCGGTGGGACCGAGTTTTTCAACTCGGTGGGTCCGAGATGGTTTCGGCGGAAACCTAACCCTAAATTTTCGAACCGAAACTATTCTAAGGATTGATTTGACTGGATAGGAGTGATTCAATCATGGCAAGATGCATAATGTTCACAATGTGCTGAGAATCGAACAAGGAAAGCATCGGATCGAGTCCATACCCTAGTTCGGGGAACTCGCCACGGCGGCAACGGCAGAGGAGAATTCGCTGACGGCGGCGGAGACCAGCGATCGGAGGCGGCCGGCACGGGTCGACGATCCGAGACCAAGTTGGCAGAGCGAGCTATGCGCGGGCGCGAGGATTCGGAGAAAGTTTTCCAAATTTTGCCCGTATGATATATATAGCCCGACTGCCGGTGTGACCGAGTGGTACAACTCGGTGGCACCGAGATGCAAAACTTTGAACAGTTATTGCAACTCGTGTGACCGAAGTACAAATCGGTTGCACCGAGATGAAAACCTAGATCGATTTTAGTAATCTCGGATGACCGAAATGAAGGAATCGGTCGACCGAAAATCACAAAGAAGTTTTGGAAGTTTAAGTCTATGAAGAATCGGGACTCGAAAGCTCCTCACACGTAGTGGTTCGAATCGACTTGATCAAATTTTGTGATGTAGCATGAATAGAGTTTGAGACGAGAAAATCATAGATAGCTAGAGAATGTTCTTAGGCATTCTTGTCCATCCACTTGGCCAAATAAAGAAAAGCCAAACAATCAAAACAACAAGTGGATGTCCTCGAATGAGTAAATATGCAACCAACATGCTCACACAATAAGATGACAAATGAAATATGTGACAAAGCATGCACAACCAATTCTAGCGCCTATCAAACAATTGGCGATGACTAGGTCATCTATATATGAGTATATTGATTTAGGAGTCAAATGAGAACATTTGATCATAGGTCATACTCATCGCTTAAGCTCAAGTGGGTTTACCACTTTAAATAAAGCATTTATGTGTTCACATCATTAGAGTTGCTTTGACTCAATTCTTAGAGTTAAGCTCCCCCTAGATGTGAGATCCCCCCTTAGAGGGATAGACTAACCTTGGGTTTTGTCGATGATGACTTCATGTAGGTGTTGAAGGTGTGGATGCTCAATGTTGATGTAGATCGTTTGGAGCAATCCTTTGGAGTGAGTTACACTTTCAATACCTACATGGGTTAGTCCCACAAGGAACAAACAAGGATATCCATAGACATAGAGTGATGCACACACAAAATGATGTCCATGAAAACATTTGGTTACCTTGTCCCTTGCCTTACCAACATGAGGGTTTGTGACTCGTTGAACTAGTGCAAGATATGGAAGTTGATTGCACTTGTCCTTGCATAATGATATGAGTGAAAATGTTGGCGAGTCACCCTCAAGAACTCTCTAGTTCTTCTTCTTGGGATCCACATCAACTTGATGGGAATCCTTGGTGTTGTAGTTGTACTTGATGAAGTAGAACTTGACGTAGTCTTAGGAATCCACTTGACCAAGGCCTTAGGTGCTTCTTCAAATGCATCAATTTCCTCTTGAAGTTTGTCCTTGCCTTTGTTCTTGTGGTCTTGTGGTGGAAGATCATCTTGAGCGTGTGTTCCCTTGAAGGAAGTAAGATCATACTTCTCTTGTTGAGGAACAAACTTCGCCTTGGGGTATTGATCTTCTTCCCACTCAACTCCATTGGCATTTAACTTTCACTCAAAACCAACACCTTGATTCTTCCGTGCCTTCCTTGCTTATGCATAATTTCTCAAATTGCTTACTCCCGCAAGACTCTTGTATACACCTTTCTATAATTCCTTCAATAAGTTGTTTTCTTGCTCAAGTGTAACTTGGCTAAGAGGAGCATAGTGGAATCAAGAGAACTACTAGAAGCAACAATATCGGATTTAGCATTATTATCACATTACTAGAAGAAGAATCTTTCTTGTTCTTGTTACTAGACTTGTCTTGAGGCATGTAAGTAGACAAGAGTAAACGCTTGGCAATGTAAGAAGAACTTTTCTTACGAAGATCATCATTGATTGCCTTTAAGAACTCATGCTCTTGCTCAAGATTGAGCTTTTCAAAGCGTAACTTCTCAAGAGCCCTTAAAAGTTCTCGATGATCTTCAAAGATAGTTTCATGAGCTAAGTTAAGAGTGTTTAGTTCTTTAGTTAGATGCTCAATTTTCTCCTTATCATTGTCATTCGTTTCAACTCGATTAGCATAATTAATTGACATTTCATTATAGTATTCATCACTAGAGTTGTCAACAAGTAAATCATCATCACCTAGCAAGTCATCTTCATCAACATCAAAATCAACATACTGGGTGTGTTACCTTAGGACCTTTGGCCATGAAGCATCTACCAATTCCTTCATTTGGTGATTCAAATATGTCGAGGAGTTGGTTGACACAAGTGCTAGACCGCAACACCTTCATCTTGAGTGTATTCGAGTCGGAGTGATAGCTTCTCTCGGAGTGATGGTCGGAGTCGCAGCCGGATACCCATTCACCAACATGAGCTTGATGTCTTCGCTTTGTGTAGCTCTTTGATGACTTGTCCTTCCTTTCCTAATCTTTGCTTCTCCGTGAGGGTCTTCGCTCATAACGATCATCTCTACTCCTTCTCTCTTGGTGGTGATTCTTCTCGCCTACTTCTTCTCTTGGGAGAATCTTCTTCTTTTGTAGGGTGCCGACACTCATTGAATAGTGTCCGGTCTCCCACAATTGTAGCAATTGCGCTCTCGACTAGAAGATCTTTTGTCATTGTAGGACCTTGACTTAGAGCTTCTTTCTTTGCTTCTACTCTTGTAGAATTTGTTGAAGTTCTTCACCATTAAGCTCAATTATTCATTGAAGGTTTGTTTCTCACTTGATGATGTGGGGTCTTCACATGAGGCTTTGTGTCGGTGTACTAGAGTAGGGGTACCCTAGTATCCCGAACTTGAGCACGGGCAGTTGCAGCACTCCGCGGCAAGGCTTGCCGGGTGATCGCCAAGGTCCTCCGTGGTTCCTTTGGAGCCATTCAAGAACAAAGTATTCAAGCCAAGGAGACAAGGCCCCTGCAAGAGGAGCTTGCCGGAAGGCCAACCAAGGCACCTAGGAGACAAGGTCCCGCAAGAGGAGCTTGCCGAAGGCCCGTGAGCGACAAGCTTCCGGACGCGACAAGGCAACAATCATGCAAGGCGCTTGCATGCGCAGATCACTAATCTGTTTTGCGCCCAAAGACATCCACAAACGTGTCGCTCGACCTTCCCAAGCGCAAGGTGCAAGAGGTCAGGCGCCAGCGGAGCGCTGGTGGCAAGCGGCGCCGACAAGATTGCCATCGTGGGCAAGCGGTGGCGCCCGACGGTCCCTCGCTTGCACTGTTTGGGCGACGAGACAGCATTTAATGCCTTTGTCCCCGCCGCCGTGGTAAGGTATGATACACTGCATGTAGCTGTACCAACCGCTTCCTTTTTCCATTTTTACCCTTGTCTACGCTGCACCTGTCGGAGACCCCTTGAGCATATAAAAGGAGGCCCATGCGCAACGAGAGGGGGGTTCAAAGGTTCAAGACAAAAACACTTACGCTTAGGTCTCGTAGCAGCTGGTGTGTACCGTAGCACCTCAGCCCCCTAGCAAGAACTCAATACACTCAAACATGCAGCAAGAGGGTGTTATCTCCGAGAGCTCCGGTTGGGTAAACTGCTCGTGCTTCGCCGACCTGCTCTTCAGGCGACTCCGCCTTTCGGGAGCCCCGGCTCGGCCATACACGGTGCCGAAGCGCCATGGGCTGTGCCCAAAACAGGGCACGGCACGCGCGCCCGGGTTACGCCAGAACTCACCCGACCCACCACGCCCCCACGAACGCACGCGCGCACGCGGCGCCGGGGAGAGATCGAGGGGTTTTTATTCGAAAGGCGGAACGTCCGCCTCCCTTTTATAAGCAGGGAAACAGGGCAGTTCACCCACTCGCCAGCTTGCTGTCCAATTCGAAAACCTCTGCTCCCCCTTCTTCCCAAGGTTGAAGAGAGCAGCGCCCGCCCCCATCGCCACCAAAGATCACCAACGCCGCCGGTCTCCCCACCACCTCCGCCATGGTTCAAAGTCGACAAGGGAAGGCCGTGAAGTCGGCCGAGGCGCAGCGCTCGCAGCGCCATGGAAGGAGCGGCAATCTTCCCTCACCGCCGCTGGCGACCCGAGGGAGTACTACTACCTCTTCGTCGACGGAGACGCGAGCGATCCGCGCATGAAGGTACTCCCACCTGCCGCCGAACTGGCTCCAAATGGGTACCCTTTCTTCGGCTTTTCTATCGCGGGCTCGCCCGCCTCTTCTTCAATTCTTCTCGGATATCATGAACACCTACGGTTCCGCCTCCTTGATTTCACCCCAATGCTGTTCGACCATGGCCGCTGCGACATCTCTGCGAAAACTTTGTCGGAGTCCATCCCAACGTAGCTCTTTTTCCGCCATTTCTTTATGCCCCGAGTTGAGAGAGGGAGCCTTGTCATGCGGAATTGCTTGGATCTCAAGGATTGGTAAGAAGGAAGCTTATCTCGAGGGAGAGCTCCGCAGCAAGTGGGAGGAATGGAGGGCAGATTGGTGTTGGATTGTTGAGGAGAACCCGCAGCCTTTACCGCCTAACGCCAAACCTCAATAGTGCGCGCAACGATTGGAGCAACGTGGCCTCGAAGATGCTAGGGTGAAGATTGCCGCCACCCGGATCTTGCGCCAGCTTGCCGGCTCACCAGTAGGCACCGCTGGCGCAGACTTTCTTCGCCACCAGACGCTTCTTTGCAGTGAGAGGAGGAGACCCGCCGGGAGTTTCGTAACGCGGCAGATATCATGAGGCTGCGCCTCGGCCTCAACTTCAACTTCACCGCCTTGAGCTGGACGTGATGCTCTTGGAGCTGTTCGCCCGATCCTCGATCATCCCGAAATGTTCGTTGCCGAGGGTGTCGCTCCGCTCGCAATAATTCTCGCTGACCGCATCCGCGTAATGATGTACGCGGCGACTCGCATGGAATCGCCCTAACCTCGCAAGAGCCCGCAGATGACGCCGTGCGGGTGTTCTTCGACAGCCCGTAGAAGTGCCGGTCCGCCTCGATGAGCAGAGGGGCTCACCCGCGACACCACCGACGACGAGATGCGCCGACGCCACCAAAGTTGGAAGAGGCGGCAGCAGCTGCTGCCGCGGGCGAAGTTCGGATTCACGGTGGAGGAGGCAGAGGCAGCAGAGGCGGCAAGCCTTGTCGATCAAGGAGTTTGCCGGGCGAGGAGGAGCTTGCCGAGCCTCGGCTGAGTCGAAGCGAGACGCCGAGGGCGCCTCCTCCTCCTTCAAATAGCTTGCCGCGAAGCGGAGCCCCCAGCTCCACCAAGAAGGCGCTTTCGCAAGGCCGACACGAGCGGGCGGCAGACGGGCTAACAGCCAAGCCACAAGACGTATATCCACCGCTGCAAGCACTGCTGCCGCTGGAGCACCTCACGCCGCTGGGCAACCGGAGCGGGCCCTCCTGCACCACCGCTTCTTCTCCCCGCCAAGCGCCAAGGAACCCACTCTCCGCCTCGCCGCACCGTAGGCGAGCCAGAATTTGATCTCTCCGTGCTCAGCCCGGCGAGGAAGAAGAAGAGTAAGATTTTTTGCTGTGCTTGTAGTTCTTCAATTTGTTGCTTTGTCTTGTATCTGATTTGCTTTACTCAACCCATTCCTTTCGTGATGCTGGCCCAGAGCGCCGAAGAGAGCCAAGGCCCCGTGATTGTCATCGAGGATTTAAACCGCCATGCAGCAGGAGGCGCCAGACGAGACTACCTTGCCGGACGCTGCAACTCTTCCTCAGCAGCCCCTCAACAAGAGCCCCCAGCCAGAAGTGTATGGTTCACTTCGCCGTTAGGCGCGCATGGATGCTCTTTTCGGCCGATATCTCGACCGCTGGTTTGTGTAGGAGCAGAGCAGCCCCACCAGAGTTCCCCTGCCGCCCCCGACATGCCATCTGCTTCGACTACACCGCCAAGGGAGGATTCCCCGCAAGGAGCTGCTTCTCCGCAAGGAGACTTCTCCGCAAGGGACAGCTCTCCGCAAAGGATAGCACCAGCGACCCTCCGTGGTTGAGACCACGATCATGATCCTAGCACAGGTAATCTTCTTCTGATTTTCTTTTTGAATATTTTCTTGACTTTTCTTTCTTTTCCGGTCGCCAGATCCATCTGCCACAGAGCCAATGGAGACCGAGGTCGCCGGCGAGGAGGACGCTACGATAACATCGACGACGCCACCGTCAGCCAAGAGGAAGCCGGTGCCGATGATCCCGCCAAGCGAAGAGGCCGCCAGCTGCCGCCGCAGAAGCCGGGCGAGGGTCCGCGATCGACCGACGACCTCGAGGCCGCAGGAGCGCCAGAGCTACGCCGACCGCCGATCCTCTCTCTGCTGCCGCAGCAGCCAGCTACGAAGAGCCCCAGCCCGGCGCTTATTTGAAGGCCGGGCGATGGCGCTTTCGCTAAGCTCCCTATGGTGCCACGCCCAATATGCTAACCCTATCCAAAGGAACTCGACGGTCCCACCAAGGATAGACCCGATATTGAAACGCTTTTGCAAGGTGGATATCATTACATCAACATTACATAAAAGTAGGGATACATACCTAAGGCACAAACGCCACAAGAATACATCAACATCATACAACATCAACATCCGACTACGGATGAAACATAAACAGAAACTCAAACGACATCCACCTCGCTAGCCCAAAGGCCGACCGAACCTATCCCCGATCAAGAAGAAGCGTAAGAAGAACTCCAATACAAGCAAACATCGCCTCACGCCATGATCATCACATGAACCTGTACCGCAATCTGTGGTGTAGTAATCAGGAGCCACGAGGACTCAAAGAATCCCATTACCATGGGTATCAAGACTAGCAAAGCTGAATGGGTAAGGAAGGGGGTAAAGTGGTGAGGTTGCAGCAGCGACTAAGCATATATGGTGGCTAACATACGCAAATGAGAGCGAGAAGAGAAACAAAGGAACGGTCGCCAACTAGTAATGATCAAGAAGTGATCCTGAACTCCTACTTACGCCGACATAACCCGTAAACCGTGTTCTCCTCTCGATCAACCCCGAAAAGAGACACTCACGGTTACGCATACGCTTGGTGTATTTTAATTAAGATCAACTTCGGTTTTCTACAACCGACATTAACAAATTCCCATCTTTCACATAACCGCTGGCACGGCTCTCGAAAGTTTATACCTCGCAGGGTGTCCTAACTTAGCCCATGATAAGCTCGCGATCAACGGGATATTCTTCTCCCCGAAGACCCGATCAGTCTCGAATCCTGCCACAAGACATTTCGACAAAGAATAAAACAAGACCAGCAAGACCGCCTGATGCGCCGACAATCCCGATAGGAGCTGCACATATCTCGCTCGTGGCAACACCGATGAGACAAAGCACGAGTAAAACCAATCCTCAAGTTGCCCTAAGGTGGCTCTGCAGGGCAGCTGGTTCGACCAAGCACTTAGAGAAGCACCGCCCGGGGCTAATAAAGATGACCTCGAGAGAGCGACTCCCAAGGGAAAAGTAGGTGGTGGTGAGGCAAATGGTAAAACCAATGTTGGGCCTTGCCGAAAAGTCTTATTCAAAGCGAAATGTCAAGGGGGTCCTATAAATCACCCGACCGTTAGGGACGCAAAATCCGGGAACATAATACCGATATGACGGAAACTAGGGCGGCAAGAGTGGAACAAAACACTGCATAAGGCCGAGCCTTCCACCCTTTACCAAGTATATAGATGCATTAAATTATATAAGATATATTGTGATATCCCAACAAGTAAACATGTTCCAACAAGGAACAACATCTCCATGTTCCAACAAGGAACAAACTTCATCTTCACCTGCAACTAACAACGCTATAAGAGGGGCTGAGTAAAGCGGTAACATAGCCAAACAACAGTTTGCTAGGAAGGGTGCAAAAGGTTAGAGGCTGACATGGCAACTTGGGATGGCTTGATAAATGTGTAATAGGTAGCGCAAAGCATAGCGAAAGAACGAAGCAACTAGCATAGCAATGATAGTATTGAGATCCAGTAGAAGCGGTCATCTTGCCTGAAATCCCGCAAGGAAGAAGAACGAGTCCATGAAGAAGATGAACGGATGAAGCCGAACCAAGCGTAGACGAACGAATCCTCACGATCGCAACGAAACAGGAACTAACAAGAAGAAGCACACAACATAGTAAACACACCACACATGAACAAGGCATGATGCACAACAAGCATGATGCATGACAACGCTAGATGAAGCTACTCATGGCAAGAGATGATGCATACAAGAGCAACACATCAAAGCAAGTTTAAATGAGGCCGGAAACAACATATAACCATTCCGGTAAGTCCTCATATGCAAATTTCGAAATTGGTCCAGATCTGAATAAACCTTATGTTCAAGTTGTTAAACAGCAAGTTAAAATGCACCACGATGATCTACACGAAATTCTAGTCAAGTTACATATAAAGTTCATTAGATTCGGAGCTACGGCCTAGAAGATATGAGCAAAACAAGTTAAACATGGCATTGATGCAAAATGCACCCAAACATCAAGAAAACACTCTCAAAACATGGATGCAACATGATAATATGAAGCTACATGCAAAATCAAGCAAGTTTCATATAGAGCATACTCAAAACGGAGCAACGGTTCAACACATACACATGAAACAAGTAATAGCAACAATCTGTCCAAAACAGCAACTAGGCATATTGCAAGCATCAAAACAACAAGCTACAGCATCCCAACATGATAAAAAAAGTCATGGCCATGATGTACAGGTAAAGCATGACAAAACATGAACACTGATCTATCTCCAGAAATCACTAGAACATGCTCAAACACACATGGCAAGATTGCAAATAATAACAGCTTCAGACTTTTAGCGTAAATAACATCAAAGTTGCAATGTTTAGAGCAATCAAACAACATGTTACAGGAACTTATAATGGAAAACAAGGCATGGCATGAATCTACTAAATGCATAGAACAAATTCCCTTACTGACCATAAGCCATAAAGGATCAGAAAATATGATGGCACCCATGTAAACATGGCAAGTTATATTACAGATTCATACATGGCAGGAATAACGATAGTAGGCATGTTGGTGAGCTTGAACCACTCACCACAGAGCAATACATGGCATGGAAAGGCAACTCACAGTAAGAAGACATGGCATAGAGGCTATACATGGCAAGAACAACATCATAGCATGCAAGGATCAACTACAACAACCTTAGCAAAATTGAATAACATGTAAACAATCTGCCAGAAACATTTTATACCAAAAGTAGAGCTCGATTGACTCAAGCTATGGCACTCCATAATTGCAAACAAGGGCATGGATGGATAGAGCAAGACATGTAGAACAAAACATCCTTACTGAAGTATCTCAAAATATGCATGGATCTCTCAGTATCATCAAGTTAACATGGCATAAAAATATCAAAGTAACAGGGCTGAAATCAGCAACATTATGATGCCTAGTTTGCATGCTGGTGCTAGTCACCAAATATATCACAAAAATACATGGAATACACCCCTGAAAAGATGGCATGGCATATTACAAAACACATGTAGGACTCAAGTTCATAGGGTGCACACATCAATCATGGCAAAATGACAAAAGTGCATGTTCTCGATAAGAATCAAAACTAACATCACATAGCACTCTTCCAACAGCATTTCGGGCATCAAAATGAGCTCAAATGAAAATGATGCAATGAGATGAAATGATCTACTCTTCGAGACGAACATTTTGACATATTACACGCACGAAATGGAGCAATATGCAGAGAGTTATGATGCAATGAAAATGCAACAAAATGTTAGAAGAAACGGGGACTTAGGGAAATAACGGGGGAGGAGAAGTCAACCGAGGCGCGCGAATTTCGAGGCAGGCGGCGGCTCGCCGGAGGGGGGTCGGAGGAGGCGGCCTGCCCGGATTCGCCGATCTCGCCGGGCGGCGAGCCGAGGGGCGACGGGAGCCGCGGAGGAGGAGCGCTGCCACCGGAGGACGGGCGCGCGCGGGCGAAGCCGGGCGGGCGGCGCGAAGCCGGCGGCGGGCGATCGCCGGAGGCGGCGGCGCGGAGGAGCACGGCGCGGGGGCGAGGCGAGGCCTCGGCGGCGGAGGGAGGGCTGCGCGGCGGGCGGCATCGGGCGGCGCGCGGCGGGAGGCGGCGGAGGCGAGGCGGCGGGGCCGAGGTCGCTGGAGACGGCGGCGGTGAGGCGCGGCGCGAGGCGCCGGAGGCGGCACGGCGGCGCTGAAGTCGCTGGGCGGCGCAGAGTTCGCGCTACCGGGTTCGCCCGGGCGGGCCGGATCTGGCTCGGGCGGCGCGCGCGGTGGAAGGCGGCGGCGACACGTGGCACGCGGCCATTGGCTGCGGGGCGGCGGCGGTTTCGTCCGGTAGGAAACGGACATGTCCGGCGAGCGCGGGGAGGGTTTTTAGGGTTTCGGGAGGAAGAAGACCCGGATTTGGACGAGGGAGGTGTTTATATAGGCATAGGGAGCTAGGAGACTCCAAATGAGGTGCGGTTTTCGGCCACGTGATCGTGATCGAACGACCAAGAGCATGGAGGGGAGTTTGGTGGGTTTTGGGCCACTTAGAAAGGGGAGTTGGGCTGCAAACAAAAGAGGCTTTTATGGTTACCCGTTAACTGCTGAGTACCAAACGACCTCCAAATGGCACGAACTTGACAGCGGTTCACCGGTGCTATACCAAGGCCGCTTGACAAACCTCGTTCCATTCCGAGACCGCTTAACACCCGCACACCTAAAAGAGGTAAAAGGGGCGCCGGGAGCATAGGAGTGCCGGATTGCAAAACGGACAACGGGAAAATGCTCGATGCATGAGACGAACACGTATGCAAAATGAAATGCACATGATGACATGATATGAAATGCATATGATGACATGGCAAAGAGAGACACGCAAGCACATGACATGACAAAGACGGCGAATGATCGGCGACAATCCGGGCGATCGAATCCGGGCGCTATAACACTCCTCCACTAATAAGAGATCTCGCCCCAGATCTTAGGACCGAGACGGAAGGGAAAAAGGGATGAGGTGAAACAAGAACTCAAGAGAAGACTCAAAGAATCGAGAACACTCGAGACGAAGAGATGAGCGACGAGAATGACGAGAATTGAAAACTCACGGAATCAGATAGACTATGAAACAACACCGGTTAGAACGAGATAAAAAATGAATAAGACTGAAAGGATGGAATGATACTTGATGAAGACATGACACAAAACCTCCGGAAGGAATTGGCAAAGTAGAATGAAAAGAACGGATAAGAATATGACAACTTGTGCCACGAATGAAATAGAAAGCATCTTACAAGAAAGGATTGAACGGAGTTGTTGGAAATTCAACAACAAAAGAATAAGCTTGTTGTGGACTTATGGAAAACATCTCAAAATCATAAGGTGATAACCGGCCACAAACGGAAATGATTAGATAGCTGAGAAGAACACAGAAATGCAAAACTCCACTTCAAAGGAATGCGAAGAATTAATTGCACTTCGAGACGCGAGAAGAAAAGATACTTGAATTCCTCCAAAAGAATCTTGATGAACACTTGAAGAATGAATTAAATCATGAAGAACCACCATGAAGAACTCCGTGACAAAAGGATGATGAGATAAAATGAAGGAAGAAAGAATAAGATGAGCTCATGATGATATAGATGGAGGTTCCGACGAAATGGTCGAGGAAACTGAACTCCTGATAAGAAAAGACGAACGAGTTAGAACTAGAATTTATTCCTCAAGAACAAACTCTGAAGGAAGGGATTAATCACTTTGAGGAAATAAGAATAAGATTTATTGTATGCTTATCCTTCATCAAATTAAATTGATGACAAACAATGGATTTTGCAAACTACTTATTCTTCTTGAAAAAGAATTGAGAAGTGACATATCGCCAACTTGAGAAGGTCTTCATGAACCACCCGTAGGATTCGAAAGAACGAATGGAAAAATGATAATCAAGGAAAAAGAATCTGAACGAACCACCGTAAGAATTTGGAAATGACTGATGAAAGAGAATGAATCACCGGGAAGAATTAAAAACCACGAAGATACTTGAGGGAAAATTAGAGACAAGAGAACGAAGAGATCGCGAACTGATTGACGAATGCTTGAACGAAGCACCGGGATAATATTGAGATGAACGAAGCTGAAAACTTGGAACGAAGAAATATTCCGACAAGATGACCTCCGGATGATTGAGACGGAAAGTAGCTCTTGAAATACTCCGGATGGATGAAAAGAATTTGCATGACTCGAAACAATTAGATAGGATAACATTGAGCTAGCACCATGAATCTCCGGGGGAACGGACAAGATTTAAGAGAAACTCTACTTCGGTCTTCAAATGACGACGAGAAACACCACCAAAATTAATGAGATACTCCGGAAGAATGAAAACCGAAAAGTTTGAGCCAACAATGAAAAAGATTTGGAATCGACCTTGGAAAAGGCATGTGACTGATGGGATCCATTCTTACGTCACGCTTGAAAAGAATTGGGAATAACTCCGGGAAAATCAGAAGAGTCAGGTAAGATCCTGGGAAAAGACCTGTGGGTTAGGGCCCACTGAAGAGAAAACACCGTTGGAAAGGATTGTTGAAGAGATAGATGATGCACCGGAACAATTAAATATTTGAATGAAGTGACAACCTCAATTAATTGGAACATGCATTTAATCTCCCGAGATGACTTGAACACTCCTAAGGATAAATCAAGCGAGAGACGAACGAAAGCAGGAAAACACTTGATCCAAGGAAAAGAATGTGATCAACCCGAAAAACTTGAATTGAGTCCACCGAAAAAGAAATGAAGAATGTAGAACAAAAGAGAAATTCGTCGGTTGAAATAATTGAGGGAAGACTGACGAGGCTCCACACGAGTGAAATTGATGGTCGAAACAGACTCAAATTCGGGAAGAAAAGGGTGGAGGGCGGAAAACAAAGACAACTTGAAGGGGGAACCGATTTAATATCTTGAAGAGAAAACACCGTTGAAATCATTGAGGAGAGAGAGCAGAATCAGACGAGCAGGATGGATACTGACACGAGCTCCAGTTCCGAGAGGAAGAAGGAGGGCGGTGGAAAACAAGGACAACTTCGACAAGGAAAACAACGACGCCGGAGGAAGAACTGAGGATTGAACTTGGCAAAGATGAAGATGGTCGAGTCGACTTGACGAGAAATGCACCGGATGAAAAGAGCTGAGGAACAACGATCGAAAACCAACTGCGTGATCCTAAAGAAAATTTTGAAGGGAAGAGGAGTAATTCAAAACACCTACGCCAAGATTTCTCACCAGAGCGATTAAGGGCAGAGGAGTAAAAAGAATTCCTACTCCGATATAACTAGACCAAAATAGTTTTATCTTCTAGACTCAACAACGCCAAACTACACGATCAATCAAGGGGCCTTAGGGTCGGTCGAGGCTCGATACTAACTTGTCACGCCTAATATGCTACCCTATCCAAAAGGAACTCGATGGTCCCACCAAGGATAGACCAAGATATTGAAACGCTTTTGCAAGGTGGATATCATTACATCAACATTACATAAAAGTAGGGATACATACATAAGGCACAAATGCCACAAGAATACATCAACATGATATAACATCAACATCCGACTACGGATGAAACATAAATGTAAACTCAAACGACATCCACCTCGCTAGCCCAAAGCTGCCGACCCAGAACCTATCCCCGATCAAGAAGAAGCGTAAGAAGAACTCCAATACAAGCAAACATCGCCTCACGCCATGATCATCGCATGAACCTGTACCTGAATCGGTGGTGTAGTAATCAGAGCCACGAGGACTCAAAGAATCCCATTACCATGGGTATCAAGACTAGCAAAGCTTAATGGGAAAGGAAGGGGTAAAGTGGTGAGGTTGCAGCAGCGACTAAGCATATATGGTGGCTAACATACGCAAATGAGAGCGAGAAGAGAAACAAAGGAACGGTCGCCAACTAGTAATGATCAAGAAGTGATCCTAAACTCCTACTTACGCCGACATAACCCGTAAACCGTGTTCTCCTCTCGATCAACCCCAAAAGAGACACTCACGGTTATGCACACGGTTGGTGTATTTTAATTAAGATCAACTTTGGTTTCTACAACCGACATTAACAAATTCCCATCTGCCACATAACCGCTGGCACGGCTCTCGAAAGTTTATACCCCGCAGGGTGTCCCAACTTAGCCCATGATAAGCTCTCGCGATCAACGAAGGATATTCTTCTCCCGGAAGACCCGATCAGCCTCGAATCCTGCCACAAGACATTTCGACAAAGAATAAAACAAGACCAGCAAGACCGCCTGATGCCCGACAATCCCGATAGGAGCTGCACATATCTCGCTCTCGTGGCAACACCGGATGAGACAAAGCTACGAGTAAAACCAATCCTCAAGTTGCCTAAGGTGGCCTCAAGAGGGCAGCTGGTTCGGACCAGCACTTAGAGAAGCACCGCCCGGGGCTAATAAAGATGACCTCGAGAGAGCGACTCCCAAGGGAAAAGTAGGTGGTGTGAGGCAAATGGTAAAACCAATGTTGGGCCTTGCCGACGAAGTCTTATTCAAAGCGAAATGTCAAGGGGTCCTATAAATCACCCGACCGCTGTTAGGGACGCAAAATCCGGGAACATAATACCGATATGACGGAAACTAGGGCGGCAAGAGTGGAACAAAACACCAGGCATAAGGCCGAGCCTTCCACCCTTTACCAAGTATATAGATGCATTAATTATATAAGATATATTGTGATATCCCAACAAGTAAACATGTTCCAACAAGGAACAACATCTCCATGTTCCAACAAGGAACAAACTTCATCTTCACCTGCAACTAACAACGCTATAAGAGGGGCTGAGCAAAGCGGTAACATAGCCAAACAACGGTTTGCTAGGAAGGGTGCAAAAGGTTAGAGGCTGACATGGCAATTTGGGATGGCTTGATAAATGTGTAATAGGTAGCGATCATAGCGAAAGAACGAAGCAACTAGCATAGCAATGATAGTATTGAGATCCAGGGTAGCGGTCATCTTGCCTGAAATCCCGCAAGGAAGAAGAACGAGTCCATGAAGAAGATGAACGGATGAAGTTTAACCAAGCGTAGACGAACGAATCCTCACGATCGCAACGAAACAGGAACTAACAAGAAGAAGCACACAACATAGTAAACACACCAAACATGAACAAGGCATGATGCACAACAAGCATGATGCATGACAACGCTAGATGAAGCTACTCATGGCAAGAGATGATGCAAACAAGAGCAACACATCAAAGCAAGTTTAAATGAGGCCGAAACAACATATAACAATTCCTAAGTCCTCATATGCAAATTTCGAAATTGGTCCAGATCTGAATAAACCTTATGTTCAAGTTGTTAAACAGCAAGTTAAATGCACCACGATGATCTACACGAAATTCTAGTCAAGTTACATATAAAGTTCATTAGATTCGAGCTACGCCTAGAAGATATGAGCAAAACAAGTTAAACATGGCATTGATGCAAAATGCACCCAAACATCAAGCAAACACCTCAAAACATGGATGCAACATGATAATATGAAGCTACATGCAAAATCAAGCAAGTTTCATATAGAGCACACTCAAACGGAGCAACGGTTCAACACATACACATGAAACAAGTAATAGCAACAATCTGTCCAAAACAGCAACTAGGCATATTGCAAGCATCAAAACAACAAGCTACAGCATCCCAACATGATAAAAAAGGCATGGGCATGATGTACAGGTAAAGCATGACAAAACATGAACACTGAGCTATCTCCAGAAATCACTAGAACATGCTCAAAACACATGGCAAGATTGCAAATAATAACAGCTTGCACTTTAGCGTAAATAACATTAGGTTGCAATGTTTAGAGCTATCAAACAACATGTTACAGGAACTTATCATGGCAAACAAGGCATGGCATGAATCTACTAAATGCATAGAACAAATTCCCTTACTGACCATAAGCCATAAAGGATCAGAAAATATGATGGCACCCATGTAAACATGGCAAGTTATATTACAGATTCATACATGGCAGGAACAACGATAAGTAGGCATGTTGGTGAGCTTGAACCACTCACCACAGAGCAATACATGGCATGAAAAGGCAACTCACAGTAAGAAGACATGGCATAGAAGCTATACATGGCAAGAACAACATCATAGCATGCAAGATCAACTACAACAACCTTGGCAAAATTGAATAACATGTAAACAATCTGCCAGAAACATTTTATAGCAAAAGTAGAGCTCGATTGACTCAAGCTATGGCACTCCATAATTGCAAACAAGGGCCTGGATGGATAGACCAAGACATGTAGAACAAAACATCCTTACTGAAGTATCTCAAAATATGCATGGATCTCTCGTATCATCAAGTTAACATGGCATAAAAATATCAGCAGAACAGGCTGAAATCAGCAACATCATGAAGCCTAGTTTGCATGCTTGTGCTAGTCACCACATAGATCACAAAAATACATGGCATACACCCTGAAAGATGGCATGGCATATTACAAAACACATGTAGGACTCAAGTTCATAGGGTGCACACATCAATCATGGCAAAATGACAAAATGCATGTTCGATAAGAATCAAACTAACATCACATAGCACTCTTCCAACAGCATTTCGGGCATCAAGATGAGCTCAAATGAAAATGATGCAATGAGATGAAATGATCTACTCTTCGAGGCGAACACTTTGACATATTACACGCATTTAAACGGAGCAATATGCGAGAGTTATGATGCAATGAAAATGCAACAAAATGTTAGCGTAAACGGGGACAGGGAAATAACGGGGGGGAGAAGTCAACCGAGGCGCGGATTTCGAGGCAGGCGGCGGTTCTCGCCGGAGAGCGGCCGAGGGGGGTCGGAGGAGGCGGCCCGCCCGGATCTCGCTGATCTCGCCGGGCGGCGAGCCGAGGGGCGACGGGAGGCGCAGAGGAGGAGCGCGCCACGGAGGACGGGCGCGGCGCGGCGAAGCCGGGCCGGGCGGCGCGAAGCGCGGCGGCGGGCGCATCGCCGAGGCGGCGGGCGCGAGGAGCACGGCGCGCTGGGGCCGAGGCGCGGCCCCGCGGGCGAGGGAGGGCGCGCGCGGGCGGCACTGGGCGGCGCCGGGCGGAGGCGGCGGAGGCGAGGCGGCGGGCCGAGGTCGCCGGAGACGGCGGCCGGTGAGGCGCGCTGGCGAGGCGCCAGAGGCGGGCACGGCGGCGCGAGGCGCTACGGCGAGGTTCGGCGCGCGTTCGGGCCCGCCCGGGCGGGCCGGATCTGGCTCCGGGCGCAAGGGCGCGGTGGGAAGGCGGCGGCGACACGTGGCACGCGACCATTGGCTGCGGGGCGGCGGCGGTTCGTCCGGTAGGAAACGGACATGTCCGGCGAGCGCAGGGAGGGTTTTTAGGGTTTCGGGAGGAAGAAGACCCGGATTTGGACGGGAGGTGTTTATATAGGCATAGGGAGCTAGGAGACTCCAAATGAGGTGCGGTTTCGCCACGCGATCGTGATCGAACGACCGAGAGCATGGAGGGAGTTTGTGGGTTTTGGGCCACTTAGAAAGGTGTTGGGCTGCAAACAAAGAGGCTTTTTGCGGTTACCCGCTTAACTGCTGAGTACCAAACGACCTCCAAATGGCACGAAACTTGACAGCGGTTCACCGTGCTATACCAAGGCCGCTTGACAAACCTCGTCCATTCCGAGACCGCTTAACACCCGCACACCTAAAAGAGGTAAAAGGGGCGCCGGGAGCATAGGAGTGCCGGATTGCAAAATGGATAACGGGAAAATGCTCGATGCATGAGACGAACACGATGCAAAATGAAATGCACATGATGACATGATATGAAATGCATATGATGACATGGCAAAGAGAGACACGCAAGCACATGACATGGCAAAGACGGCGAATGACCGCGCATAACCGGGCGATCGAATCCGGGCGCATATGGGCGCCGAGCCTGTGGCGCCAACCGGCGGGGAAACTTTTGACGAAGAGCTGCTCGCCTCATTGGCTGACGCTGGTCGACGCGCCAAGCAGCAGAAGCGGCGAAGTCTCGAGGAAGAACAGCTGCTACGGAAGCCGTTGTCGCCTACCGCTACCTCGGCTGCCAAGCTGGAATCCCGGAAGCGCTTTGTCGCAAGGCGGAGCAGAGCATCGAGAAGCGCGGAGGAGCTCCGGCCTCAATCAGAAGCTCTCCGTCCTGGCAGAGGAGCGGAGCTACTGCCGAGGAGCGCAAAGCCTTCCTCCTCGAGATGGTCAAGTCAAGAGCAACAGAGGCTTGCTGCCGAGAAGCTGCTTGCGCAGAAGGCGAAGTTGGCGCAGCGGAAGGTTAATCTTGACAGCCACGAGGAGGATCTTGCCGCAGCGAAAGCAAACATTTGGCGAGGCCCTCAAGGAAGCAAAGGATGCTGCCGCAGCCGCCGAGGCCGCCAAGAAAGAGCCGGAGACGAAGGTGATGCAGCTGAGGCCAATCAAGGAGAGCGGCGAGAAGCTTGCTGCACTCAAGCATGAGCGCGAAAGACGCCTACACCCTTGGCGAAGCTGCAGTGGTCGCTCGCCGAGAGGAGCAAGGAGCTTAGCGCCGCTGGGACTCTAATGCAGATCTTGAGTTGAAGCCACCACCTTGACTCGGACGCTGGATGGTGCCAGGAGCAGGAGGCAGCCTTGAAGGAGAAGATCAAGGCCGACGAGGCGCTGCCATGGCGAGTGCTGCCGCCACCCGTAACACCTTCGTGGAGAACATGGAGCACCGGACCGAGGGTCTCGTGGATGTTGCTGCAGCCATCGACTGTGAGCCGGGCATACCGGGATGGAAGATCTTGATATTCCTCCGATGAGCACCTCCAACCCAGCGCCAAGCTCAGCTTGTTCTTCAAAGATGGGCGACGGCCCTCCAATGACTCCGGAAGAGATCCCAAAGCAGCTGGTCGACGAAGTCGCGCCAGATCTCGCGCTGGAGCTCTTCAAAAGGTGCCGACGAAGGTGGCCTTCCGCAATCCAGGCCTCAACCTCACCAACGCCCTCAAGTCCTTGCCACGGATGCTGATGTGGAGGCGCCAAGACCCTTGTCGCACCCATTGTGGACAGTGGTGAGCGGGATCAAGAGGGTCGAGGGCGATCGCGAGATTAGGCCGCCTGCTTTCTTTTCCTTGTCGCTGCTGGTCATGTTATGAGAACAATCCATTAGAGCTGCACAAGCTATCTTGTAATATAACTCTATTTTGGGTAGTGATTGCTATGTTATTTCCTTTACTTGATTCCTTCCTTTGTATGTTTTTGCCTCACGCTTTTAGGGAACTTGTCGCTGGCACCTTAGTCATGAAGCGCCGAAAAGCGGACGTTAAGCAGCCTGTTGGCGATGTTGCCATCGACAAGAAACCTTATCGCAACTAGTCGCAGCTCACTTAAGTTGTTGAGCGGACTCAAACAAAGTAAGGGCACAACTAGCTACGAGTTGGTTCCTCCGCAACACAGTGTTTTCCATACAAAGTACGGTCGCTTGAGGAGAATAACTTAAAATTTAAAAGCTGATTGCTCAAATTTTAGCAACTTAGCTTTTCTGTTGCTTGCTTCCCGGTAAGGCTTAAACTTCCTCGAGCGACGCTTGGTCCACACCATTATCTTCTCCTTCCCCGCCAACTTGTGGGCGAGGGAACCGTCTTTCTTTGAGAAAGAGAAAGAAGAGAAAATAAAGATATGGAACCTTTCGCTCGTTATTGCTTATCGGGTAGGTGCTGCACAAAGTGTCGATAACACATGCAATAAAATGTAGAAAGCATGAAATTGACAAGATGCGCCAAGCACATGAGCTTTACTTATGCACGGGTCTCGCGCCGCTTTGTACAAAGGATTACATGCAACACCGCAAGACTTGTATTAAAGGTGGTTGCTGTAACAGGTTCCGGCAACCGCGCCTCACGGGTAAAACTTACGGTTGCTCAATGTTCCGTGAGTTGCTCACCGAATGCCATCTTCGTCTCAAGGCGACAGCGCCAGCCTAGTGACTCGCTTTCACCCGTAAGGGCCTTCCCACTTCGCCTCAACTTGTTGGAATTCTTGGCGGACTGAACGCTACCAAGAGCAAGGTCGCCTCGAGACTTCGCATTAACTTTATGGGTTATGGTAGCGCGCAAAGCTTGCTGGTATCGAGCAGCTCGATAAAGCAGCTCAAGACGGTCTCTCCAAGGAGCAAGCAGGCCATCTTGTCGCAATCGCTCTTGCTCAAGCTCATCATAAGCGAGCACTGAGGTGACCCAGATACGAAGTTCCGTGGGGAGAACTGCCTCGCCCATAGACTAGAGCGAAGGTGTCCGCCAAAGGCTCGATTTGGCGCCGCCTCGATCGACCAAAGAACCACCGCAGCTCCTCAATCCAGTTTCTTCCGCACTTGTGCAGCCTCGTCGAAAGTTCTCGGTCTTGAGCCCGCAAGCACTTCAAAGATTTGCCCTCTCCGCTGACCATTACTGGATGAGCAATGGCTGGCAGACCTTGGCGCCAAGATCTTGGACGATCGCATGAAGGTGCGGCTCATGAATTGCGTACATTGTCGGTGATGATCCGTTAGGGATCCCAAACGGCAAACAATCGACCAAGAACTTGACCACCGACCGCGCCGCCACCTTCCTCATCGCTTCCACTTCCGCCACTTTGTGAACTTGTCGATTGCAACGCATAAGTACTCAAAGCCCCGACAGCTCGGGAAAGGGGCCGAGGATGTCGAGCCCCGCACCAAAAATGGCCAGGATAAAGGGATCGCCCGAGAGCTTGAGCTGGCTGGTGTATCTGCTTGGAATGGAACTGCACGCTTCACACTTGGTTACTTGTGCAAGCATCCCGGAGGGCTGTCGGCCAAAAGAAACCTTGCCGTAATGCTTTGCCGGCAAGTGTTTTGCGCCAATGTGGTGACCACATATGCCTCCATGTATCTCTCGCCAACAGCTTTTGTCCATCTTCCCGGAATACACTTCAATTTCACACCGTTGAGTCTTCTTCTCGACAAAGGCGCTGTCGACAAACCGATACATACTTGACCGCCGGGCTACTCTTTCCGCTTCTTCTTGCTCTTCGGGAGTTCTCCTGCTTGAAGGAAATGGACAATCTGCTGTGCCGCCGGAGCTATGCTCGACAACAAGGACTAAAGGCACATCTGCCGCGGGAACATCCGCTTCTACGGCGAGAACTCCGGGCTCGCCGAGCTTGACGCCTCGCAAGCTTGCCGAGCAAAACTTGTCGGGAGCGCCCGCTTCAACGAAACAAACCTCGGGCTTGTCGGAGCAGATCGCCTCAAGACTTTGGTGTTGATCTTGGGGACCTTCTTCGCAGCGATTTCGGGAGCTCGCCAAAAATAGTCACCGAAATCAACTTCCTTTCTTGTTCTGTCCAGCTTGATGGCATTACAGACGGTTGAGTCGCTTGAGCACAAAGATCCCTGGTTCCATTGTAGCTTAAGGCGGCACACTTCGACAGTGCCATCCGCAATGTCGCTCGAGCTCTTGGAACATATTCCATCTCAGGTCAGTCAAAGTGCTCTTCTAGCTTTCACTTCATCAATGTAAGCTTCCATCAACGGACTCGATAATTTTATTCACTTGGTGGACGACAAGTCGTGAGTCACCCCCGATAATGAGCTTCTTGATCCCAAGGTCTCGCGATCTCGAGACCGCAAGCAAACCTTCATACTGCAGTATTGTTTGTTGCTTGCTCCTTGGGAAAGTGCATCCGACTACATATTTGAGGTGCTCTCCGGGGTGCAACAAGTAGCACGCCGCACCGGGCGCTTTGCAGCGAGAAGGCACCATCAAAGTACATCAGCCACTTTTTGCTTGCTTCCTTGACGGGATGCTCGCTTTAGAATTTCTTCATCTTGTGTTGGCATCCATTCTGCTATGAACTTTGCCAATGCTCGCTTTGATAGTTGAAGTGCTCTCAAACTTGAGGCCAAAGCTTGATAGCCCAAAGGCCCACCGACAATCCTGCCTCGCTGCTTCGGATTTTGCAAGATCCTCTTCAGCGGAAAGCGAGTGACGACTGTGATCTCATGTGCTTGGAAGTAATGGCGAGCTTTCGAGGTCATGAGAAGGCCGAAAAGCAATTTCGCACACCGTAGTACCTTGACCTAGCCCCCGCAGAAGGGAACCGACAGTAAACTGGGCGCTGCACCATTCTCTTCAGATCTTCTCACACGCTCAAGCAGATCCATCTTTGTCGGGACCAGAGCTTGCCGGTGAAGTGCCTTGCTTGTCGCTGATGCATCCGCCGTGGTTGCTAGCTCATCATCCGCCTCCTCTCGCTACATAACGCAGCACTAACCACTTGATTGGTTGCCGCTTATATACAGCAGAACTTCTCTTGTGGCTTAGGTGCGATAAGTGTTGGAGTGGAGGACAGGTATCTCTTTAAGTCCTGCAGCGCAGCCTCCGCTCCGAGTCCATTTCATTGACCTGCCTTTTTCAATATTTTGAAAATGGTAGGACGCGCCAAGCAGACCTAGAGATAAACCTGCCGAGAGCAGCTACGCGAACCGCAAGTCTTCGACATCCTTGACGCGCTTTGGTGCTTCAATCTGCTCAATGGCCTTGATCTTGTCGGGATTGGCTTCAATTCCCCGCCGAGACATTTAAGAACCCGAGAAGCTTGCCGGAGGGGACTCCAAACACGCACTTCTCGTGGTTGAGCTTGAGGTTGATCTTGCGCAGATTTGCAAAGGTTTCGCTCTAAATCTTGAATCGTAGTCGCTTTGTCCTGTTTCTTGACCACTATGTCATCCATGTAGGCTTCCACATTTCAGTATTTGCGCTCAAAAGCGCCATGGACTACTCTTGCAAATGTTGAACCAGCATTCTTTAAACCGAAAGGCATCCGTATGAAACAAGATGTGCCACATGGGGTGATGGATGCGTCTTCCTCATCCTCTTCTCGCCATGAAGATCTGATGGTACCTCGAGTATGCATCAAGAAATGAAAGCAAATCACATCCGCCGTGGAGTCAATAACTGGTCGATGCGCTGCAAGGGAAATGGGTCTTGGGACAAGCTTTATTAACATCGGTAAAGTCGATACAAAGCCTCCATTTCCGCTTGCCTTATGCATTTACTACAGGATTGGCCAACCACGAGGATGGAGAACCTCCGACAAGGCCTGCTGCTTCCAATTTCTTGATTTCTTCTCGAATGAATTCTTGGCGCCCACCGCTTGCTTCGACTTTCGCTGACGGGCTGCGCATGAGGACAGACGGCAAGATGGTGCTCAATTACTTTCCGGGAACACCGGGATGTCGACGGTTGCCACGCAAACACGCCGACGTCGCTCGCAGGAAAGCAACGAGCGCGCTTTCCTATTTGGGGTCGAGAGTGGCATCGATGGTGAAGGTACCACCGCGCCCCCTCCTTGGCGACACCTTCTTGGTCTCTCGTGGAGCTGCCATCGCCTTCTTACACTTGCCGTGGATTCTCGGCGAAAGGCCTCGACGGTAGCGCAGCACCAAGAGGTGCGCTTGCCGGAGGGGCATCGTAACTCTTGCCGGACTTGGTCTTTCTTCACCCCGGAGCTTCAGCCGCAAGTGATTTGTAATCTGCTGCGGCTGCCGCTTCCGAGATCTTGTCGGCGCAGATAAGAGCATCCTTCTTGTCGCCAGGACAGTAGATAACACTTATCGGGCCGGCATTTTCAGCATGTTGTATGCATAGTGAGAGGCTGCCATGAATTTGGCGAAGTGCCGGACGCCAAGAATCCCATTGTAAGGCAATGGAAAGTCAGCAACGCCAAACGTGACCTCTCACCCCTGAAGTTCAATTCACTGCCAAATGTCACCGCAACGTGATCTTTCCTTCGCTTGCTCCTTCCCGGATTGATTCCTTGAATGTGCCGGTCTTAGAGCTCGCCATCGTGATCTGTAGTTTCGGAGTACCGCGAGGAGATCAGGTTCAAGCCGCCCCACCGCCAACTAGCATCTTAGTGACCTTGAGGTTGCGGATAGTTGGTGAAACCAACATCGGCAAGCACCGACCGCAATGATGCGATCGTGGTGGTCCTCAATATCAAAGGTGATAGGCGGTCGACCATTTCGAGGCTTGCGTGACTCGACGGATGGCTCGCCGCATTGACTTCCCGCATCCACCGCTTGAGTTGGCGGTGTGAAGTATGCGAGAAGAACCGCCGCCAACGCACAAGACCTCTCGTGGCTTTCTCAAACTCCTGCTCATCGGTTTCGCATCATCCATGTCTTCATCGCCGCCGCCATCTTCATCCTTGTCGCGCCGCTGGAGGTCTGTCTCCTTGCCGCTGCTTGGCCTTGCAAGCGCCCTCCCCGCCGGGCGCTTGCTAGCTCCTCCAACACCTTCCCGGCCTTCTCCTTGTCGCCCGTCAGATTCAGCCTTTTGTTGCTCGACAAGCTGCTCGACCTTCTTGCAGCTCGAGGTCATGACCCTTGGTGCGGTGGATCTTGCAAGATCGCTTGTTGGTGCCGCCCGCTTGTCGGCGATCGCCACAGCCGGCAGTTGGTGCCAGCGCAATCTCCTTGCCGGAGCTACCAACTTTGGCTTTCTTGGCGCCACCTCCTGCCGGACTGCTCAACGACCAGCACATCTTTGCCTTTCTTTTTCCCGTTGTTCCGCCACCGATTTTTCTTTGCCGGGTGGCCTCCTCACCATCGATCCTGCCGCTTCAGATTCTCTCCGGGAGTCTCCTCCTTCTTCAAAGACGCGCACACTTGTCGCCAGGCATATAGCTCATCGACGCCTTCGATCTTGCACATCGCCATCTCTCCCGCGATCTCGCGGTTTCGCACGCTCGATGGAACGCGCTGACATCCGTGGGCGGTGGACATCTGGATGTTATGTCCGACGCGCTGAATCTCTCTGAATATACTTGGCGCAGGGCTCTCCTTCCTTCCGGCGAAAGCAGATGAAGGTCACTTTCTTAGCCATGAGGCTTGTGGTCACCGTGAAGGCGCCGACAAACCGATGGCACAGATCGCCCAAGAGGATATGGAGTTGTCCGCAAGTGCATGAGCCAGATCCGACATTGGGCTTGAGTACCAGCCGCAAGTAGTTGGCCAGATCTTGTCGCCTCGCCCCGCAGCTTGCACCGCGATGGTGTAGATGCCGAGGAACTCAGACGGATGCGCTATGCCGCCGCATTTCTCTCGTACGCCCGCTTGAAATTTTTCTTGCTGGGCACATCGACTTGCCGCAGCTCACGAAAGTGAACGCAGGGCAACTCTATCACAGACGATAAGTCGCCTGCGTCTTCGGGCGCATGCATGTCGACAGAGGGCCCAGACGCTGGTCGGATTGACGCCGCCTTTTCTTCGGCGCCGGCGCGAAGTTCGAAGCGCTTCTTGCCGCTGCTCATGAAGAACTTGGCGCTGATCGCGACGAGCTCGTGGATCCGGCGATGCGTGGAGTCGCTGCCGAGGTGGATCCGGCGAGTCGGCGATCTTGGCCTTCGGGTGGAGAGTGCATGGTGGTTGCACTTCACCGTTTCGCCGCCACCGCTCGCGCTTGGTCTTGCCGCAGCAGCGATGTATTCGGCCGTTGCTGGAGTGTCGCTGCTGGCAAAGCCGGCGAGATCAATGGTGGCCTCCATTCATCGACCTTTGTCGGCTGTTAGAGGGTAATCTAAGAGCAGTTGAGCTCTCACCAAAGCCTTCTCGCTGAGTGGTGGGTGGCAGGGCGAACGGCGCGAGGAGCGGATATGCTCGACTTCTAACTATGTTAGAAGGAGCAAGATCCCGCCCAGCGCATCGCGTTTCGCCGCGCCAAAGATGTTGGCGCAGCATGCTGGTCTTGAGGACCCCGAGATCCACTAGCTCATCTTGGTCCAACGAAGCGATGGTACCGGAATACCATGACGCTGGCGGTCCCGCTTCCCGAGATGGGCGCGATGCATGTTCGGACGCCGAGGTCCGCGCAGTCTTGTCCTTGACTTGGCAGCGCCGTGGACTCCTCATCGACGCCTGCTTCTTCCGCTGGCGTTTACCCCACCACCGACGGTTCGTGGTGGT